>PVJC01002592.1:0-38454 GCA_004026665.1 Murina feae
ACCCAGCCCTGGCCACAGCTCAAAAAAGAGAACAACATGCAGGGGAGGGCAAGAGTCTGAGAGATCAACATAGAGGGGGTGCCTGCTCCAAGCCTCCATGGTGTGCCTGGGGGCAGGTTCCCGGCAGGTAGACACTCACAGGAGGACTGCTCCGAGCCTCAGATGCAGCTGGGGGCAGGTCCCCAGTGGCCACACACACACACACACACTCACAAAAGGCGCCTGGCAGACTGGGGCCATCATAGGACATCCATTGAGGGGTCCCAGATTGTGAGAGGGCACAGGCCGGGCTGAGGGACTCCCTCCTCCCCGAGTGCACAAATTTTTGTGCACCGGGCCCCTAGTTTATTATAATTTCAGCTTTACATATAGCATTTTCATGCATTTAATACATTTAATCCTTACTGTGAAACAGATTAATGGACATTTGGTGTAAAGCTTAGGAACATTAATTTAGTTCACTCTGGTTTATTTAACTGTGTTGCAATGCTACTGGGTTACACTTTTTCAGGACATGTCTACAAGTTGAGAGATAATGTCAGATCCTAATAGCATGACATTTCATTTTCTCATGCTGCCCAACAGTTTGATAAAGAGCACTCTTAGGGGAAATAAATAGTAGTTTTTCATTTCATTTTCAGCTTGATAGTCTCATCTCCAGCTTCTAAACTGTCCTGTCATCTGTGTCTGGTACCTTGTTTTGACCCTCATCCTGACTCTAAGATAATTTCTTTGTTCATCATTCCTCTTCCTATTTTTGCTTCTTTGAATATTCTATTCTTTTTTTCATGTATTTTTAAATTTAAAAATACGTTGAAAATATTACAACTGACCCCTCCTTCCCACTCCTCTTCCCCCTCCCAGACCTTCACCCCACTAATGTCTATGACCATGGATTATACATATATCTGTATAAGTTTTTTGTTGATCTCTTTCCTCCCCCTCTTCATGTGTTGTATGCACCCATGTCTCTGGATCTATTTTGTTTGTCAGATTATTTTGTTCATTAGATTCCATATATAAGTGAGATCATATGATACTTGTTTTTCTCTGGCTTTTTCAGTTAACACAATACTCTACAGGTCCCTTCATGCTGTCTCAAAGGGTAAGAGATCCTTCTTTTTATAATTGCATAGTAATCCATTTAGTAAATGTACCCTTTTTTAATTAAAAAAAGTTGGTTACAACTTGATAAGGGGCATTCATGAAAAACCTACAGCCAAAATCATACTTAATGGTAAAAGACTGAATACTTTCTCTTAAGCTCAAGACAAGTCAAGGATGTCTGCTCTCATCATTTCTAGTCAACGTTACACTAGAGATTCTAGCCTGGAACCTCCAAAGGCTTTCTTTTGCCTTTGGATTATGTAACATAAATGCTTTAACCTGATACTTAAGGGCCACCATGTGCTAGTATCACTCTGATTTTACTTCCTATGTGCCTTATAAAAACTGTGTGTTCTTCCTGTGTTAAGTATATTCTTGCTTAAACAAAACCTGGCATAACCTCTCCTCCAGTTTTCTATAGTTGAAATTGTACTGAATCTTCAAAAATTAGCTTGGAGTCTCTATAAAGTCTTTGATTCAATCAGCTTTGCTTTCTCTTTTATTTAACTCTCCTTTTGTTAGCATTTCCTTTATGTCATGACATTCTGTCCTGTTTAATGGTTACATAGGTATTTTTATTTACCCCTATCACATTGTAAATACCTTGAGAACCTTGATTATATTTTCTTGGTTTTGGTATGTTTCATAGTAACACTACAAGCACCATAAATGTAGATAGAAGCTTTATAAATGCTAGAATTAAAGAATGGTGAAATCTGCCAACATTTTTTTAGAACTACTAATGACTCAGTTATAAATTAATTCTGTGCTAAGAAGGAACAAATGCCAGATGACCCAAAAATTATGGTTTATTCTTTTCATTCATTCTTCACATACAGCCCACCAAAATATACTATCAGCTTTACATCTTCAAGATACCTAATCAAATTTCTTTTCTTTTCGCCTACTGCTTCTTCCCTTGAACTAACCACCATTATCTCTTATCTATAAGAGCTTTTTCAACTGGTTCCCCAGATTCTACTCTTCTCCTACCTAAATCCATCAACCAAGTGAGATCTTCATGAAACTTAGATTGTGGTAGTCCCCTGCTTAACAACCTCTAGTAGTTATTAACTATACTGAGAATAAAATGTAAACTTATTTCCTTGATGTTGAAAAACTCCGTGATCTGACCTTGGTACTTCCCCAATCTCAGCTCCTGCTACTGTCCACCTTGCTTGCTGTGCTCTAGCTCTGCTGAATGTTAGCCCTTCTTCATTGTCATGTTTGTTCAAGGCAGAATGAGTAGCTAATCTTGATTCTATTTGGGTCCTGGCTATTGTTAGTTATTGTCCTATAGCTTCATGTCTTTAGTAGTGCAGATGGCCAGAAGTAGTTCCAAGGGCTTTGAAACTTGACCACAAAACCTTTGTGGATTCTATCTTTCCACTGAAAAGTGGTATTTCCAATAATGAGTTTGAGATTAGCAATATTTGGCTTAAAGGGAGAAGAAATGAAATCTACAATTCCCATAATCTTCTTCCCAAGGAATGCTACAAATATGTCTGTTAGAAACCAGAGCTGGAGGGCAAACATCCTCCATCTTCTTTATCGCTCTTGATATTGGTGTAGGAAATTGAGCATCACAGCAAAATCTGACTCTATGGATGGTTCTCTATGAACCTGCTGTCATTTTCCCCGTGTGCTCCTCTGAAGTCTTTGTTAGCCCTCTTAGCATTTGTATATACAGGAAAGAGACAAAAACTACCTTCAATTATTCAGTTCTTGACTTGCTCCCCTTACTCCTGGAGGTTGCAAAATGTGCAAAATTACCCTCCTTGCCTTTGGGATAACTGATAAGAAATAGTCTATGATGGGTATGTTTTATCAGACTATGCATAGAAAACCTAGAATATACTCCCCAGCCCATTCTGAAAGAGAATTCCATGTATCATTTTTCTAAACTCTTAAACATTTTCTAGCCCCTAACATTTGAAAAAGTCTTCCATATCATTCATATGGTTGCCTCCTTCCAACCTTCTTTAGAAAAAGATGTGCCCCCCTGTTTTAAAGATTCCAATGTGAAAATGGAGAAATGAAAATGGAGAAGGTTAAATGCAAAAGTCCTAACCAGATGAAGTTATCACTCTCTATTTAAAAAGCCCAAAGGCACACCCTGACACACACCACAACATTTGGGGGAGTCTTTATTTCCACCCCAACATTCCCTTCATTTCCTGTTCACTACCCTGGCTTTCTTTGGGTTAGGGATGAATCCTGAGGTGGAAGGTAGAGAAGGGGATCCAGCAGATTTATATGAAAGATCTTGACCTGGCTATTCAAAGGATTGAGTGGAGAGGTGGGAAAGGTGGGAAGGCAGAGCTAGGTAACAAAAGCCCCGTCTGCATAAAGTACTCATATCTGAGATGACCCAGATTATAACTTTTCCAGACTGAAAAGAAAGCCATTGTCCTAAAAGTTCTCTTTAAAATTATATATACATACACACGGTTACACATATGCAGAGATATATATGCACACACATACATAGAAATAAACATATATACAAATACATAAACTTACATGCACAAAGACACATACACATATAGACATGCACATTTGCACACATATACATATATATTTCCTCTTGGTTGGGTCTGTAGTAAGGATCTCTAGATCACCAGGCTTCAAGTTCTCTTAGCTAACAGTGAGGAGTGAGTGGGCCTTTATAGCTCTGTATCCCTCCATGGTGATCAAGCAGGTTTCCCCTCTTCTGTCAGATAAACAAGCCATGCATTGTTCTCTTCACCGGATGGTGTGCACGCTTCCCTTCCTGCTGAGCTGGCCAGAACCAGCTTGGATCCCTTCAAGTGGGGCAGGTGGAATGTGTTGTTTGTGGGAAGACTGAAAAAGCCACAAAAAGTAAACAGCTAATCAAGGACACTCTTTTGTGCTTCCCTTGTTTAAACATATTATTTTTTATTGAGGAGAGAGAGAGGGCGAGAAACAGAAACTCTGATGTTAGAGAGAAACATCAATCAGTTGCCTCCCAAATGTGCCTTAACCAGGGATTGAACCCACCGCCTTTCAATGTAGGGATTATGCTCCAACCAACTGAGCCACACAAGCCAGGGCTCTAAACACTTTCAAAAGAGGAATGACCCTGCAGTAGGTTATAGGCAAGATATCCTGACTAAGCACAACCCCAAGCAACAGGGGCCCTATCGTTCCTCTTGCCTTAGAGTAGGGCAGAGTCATGGGTCTCTTTCTGCTTGCCCCTTACCTGTCCCCCACTCTAGGTATCTCCTGAGGGGTCTGCTGGGAGCCAGGCTCAGAAATAGTGATATCTGAAGATGTAGAGTTGTCAACCTACTAACACAGTTAGAGATTGTCTCCTTCCAGAATTGGTTCTCATCTCTCTTCTTACCTCTCCCAAGAGTCTTTGTAAGGACTCTTCTGAGAGCTAACTTTTGGCTTATCTGCTACTTCTAAGCCTGCATGTGCACCCATGCCCACTTCTTATCCTCTCAGTTCTTAGAAAATAAGCAGTCATCTTTAGCTACCTAGGAGGCTATACTTAGTAGTCATGTTATCTGGATCTCAGCTCTGCTAAGTGAGAGGGTGCCCCTTTTATTCCCACCCCGTTCTAGCCTCTTTCCCAAATCCCATACTGACCAAACTGCTCACATTTCTCTCTTATCTTCCCTTGTTGAAGAATTTCTCAAGTATATGCTGTCTGTGCCCTCCTGCCTATCCTATCACCTCTTCTGGTGATTACCCAAATAATTCTCCCACCCTACCTCACTACGCCAGCCAGTCCTGTGAACATGCTTATACCACTAGTCCTACTTTCTTCAGCCTCCCCTGGCTACTGACAGGGCCAGACTGCCATCAAACTCATTGCTCTTTATTTTATTAGGAAGTGGGCATCAGCAAACCTCATTAAGAAAGCGCTTTTATAGGCTGGGTTACTGAGTGGAAGAGGAAAGGTACTTGGCGACCAGAAGATTAGGGAAGGCTGGATACCCAGGAGTGAGCAATGACATGAGAAGAGATAGTTTATCCTGATGTTTGTTTTTTTTTCAGGGTAGGGTTTATTCCCTAGTGTACTGCTAATGGTATTGTATTCCTTAGTGTGTTGTCAAAGTGTGGTTATCATACCTGCAGCATTAGCATACTGTAGAGCTTATTAGAAGTTCAGAATCTGGAGCCCACTTTAGACCTATTGAATTAGAATCTGCATTTTAACAAGATGCCCAGGTGATGAGTATGCCCACTAAAGTTTGAGAAGCTCTACTCTAGAGTACTAGGTTTGGCTTTTGTATCTTCTCTTAACTAATTCTTTTTCTTTCATCTTCATTAGGATTAAAGAAGTTATTCTTCTTCCTACTAATGGTATCTTGCCTATTATTATTTTGAGTAGACAATAATAGTAATAAAAGATGCTGTTACTGAATGCCTACAGATGAGTAAATTGAGATTCTGCAACATGCTCAAGGCCAAACTATTCAAGGCCACACCAGGTCCATATGCCCACAAAATCTCCAAACGTTACCTGTATAGCACTTACAACTTCTCAAGGAGTATCTATAGACTTACTTGAATGATACCTGCCTTTTGTGGAATAAACATCAACCCAGACTTCCCAAGGAGGTTCAGAAGAAAGAGAGGGGAAGTGGCCTCTAACCTCCAGGAATGATTTTCCCAGAGAGGAAAAGCCCTAGCATATTTCTTGCACTGTGGAGCTCACGTAAGCCCTTTCAGGAGCCAGAATTTGCTGGAATTGGGACCAGAGGCCAAAGGAAATTGGAGTGGGAATCAAGAGGATTATGAAGGGAAATCCCCAAGAGAAACTAACTTCTGATGCCTGAGCTTGGGCATAGAGTGTGCTACAAACTCATATGGGGCTATTCTGGGTTCTGCCTATTCAGTGAGGACATCATCTGAAGCTCCAGCCTTGGGCCTAGGACTATTACATCATGTCATGCTATAGCTAGGATTGTTGGTGATGATGTTGTTCAACATTTTTATTTTGCAGAGAGGAAATAGAAGCTCAGAGATGGGGAGTAAGTTGCCAGAGGTCAGAGCAAATTCATGGCAGAGCCACTCTTCTGGAGGTGGAGTGTCTGGTGTGAAATAGAGTTTTCTTTGGGTCAGCTCAGGTGCCCATAGGAAGCACAGACCCTGTAAATATGGTCCAAAATGGCTTATTCGTCTTTATATCTCAGCAGGACCTTCACCTTGGGAAAATCTCTAAGTCACATACCCCCAGTTGTGTAAAATCAGCTGTAATGCTACTTGCACTTCTTGTCTAAGAATCTACTAGGCCTGGCTGATCTGGGCTTTGCTTTTCTGGGGCCCAAAGGACCTGCATAGATGGCTGGGTGGGGTCAACTTAGTCCAGGAAGTACAGGAATTCTTTTAAGTGTATGTGTCTGGGGTATTTTTCTCTCTCAGTTACGTGTATTTTTAAAAATTCTCTTTAGACACTGCTTTATCTTTCCCAAACATCATTTCCTTGCTCCTTTCCTGAGTTCTAGCAGTGGCTGGGGGCCCAGCTTCCTTACTGGCCTCTAAGCTGTGGAAGGGGGCGGGCCCGGGCACAGAGGAGGCTGGAATCAGGAACAGGGGGGCTGTTTATGCTACTGGAACTGCCCTTCATCCTTCCCTTTGCCACCAGGGTGCTGGCTGGTTTCTTGAGCAGGGTCTTCACTCATATTGAGTTCTTGACACTGGCTTTCATTCACTAAGGCTGTGGCTACATCTAGGGCCAACCAGGCTACTGGTCATACCTTGCCTTCAGTACCACTCTTTTCTGTTCTTGGAACCTGGACCTGGCTGTTCCTGGGCCTCTTGGATAACACTGAGGAGCTTGCATTGATGGTCCCTCCTCTCAGGAGGTCTTAACTGGAAGGCAGATGGCTCTCAGCTAAGGGAGGATCCAACTTGCTAAAAGAAGCCCTGAGGCTGGCTGGAAGGATTGTTGATGAGCATCTGAGCTGATTGGATACGCAGCTCTCTCCTAAGCCATTTCGCCACCCTGGGCAACTATCCTGGTAGGTATAACTAGTAGCCAGGGCTACCATGGCTGCTGTCTCTCTCCCCACTTCTGCTTTCTTTCTTCAGTATCCCTTACTTTTTGCTTCCAAGTAAGGAGTTTTGGGGTAACGAATGAGGGGGCATGTGTTTGGTGTTAGTCCTGAGCCATCCTTAGAAGAAAGGGATAGTTGCCTCCATAACTAGACCTAGAGCTACCTGGCTAGTGGTTGGCATTTTCTTACCTCTCTGCTTATTTCTCCTCATCCCACTTCCCCACTGCCTAAAGAAGGTATGGTTTAAACTCTAGGACTACTGGTTTCCTTTTCTATCTGCTTCTTGTTTTAAAAATATTTTTTTATTGATTTCATAGAAGAAGGAAGAGTGAGAGAGAGAGATAGAAACATCAATGATGAGAATCATTGATCAGCTGCCTCTGCATGCCCCATACTGGGAATAGAGCCAGCAACTCAGGCATGTGCCCCTACTGACTGGGAATCAAACCTTGACCTCCTGGTTCATAGGTCAATGCTCAACCACTGAGCTAGGCCTGCTGGGCCTGATTGCTTCTTGAGGGAATGGCTAGGAGATGCCTCAGGTATGCAAGCTTTTTGAGACAGATTGCTCTTTGAGGAAGAGTAGTTGTGTGGTATCCTAGAAAGGGCTAAAGTATCTGAGCCTCATTAACAATTGCTGGTGACTAGCTGTGTGCTCTTAGCAAAAGCAGTTCAGCTCTCTGGGTCTTTGTTTTCTAATCTGTAAAGAGGGGATAAAAATAGCTCTTATAGATAAGGTTGGAGTGAGGATTGAATCAGCTAATGCATGCAAAGTGCACATCTTAAACATGGCAAACGGGTCACGAGAATTCTCACTTCATATTATACAGTGTTTTACAATGGAGGGTAGAGGGGGAGAGATCAACCAAAGGACTTGTGTGCATACATATAAGCCAAGCCAATGGACTCAGACAACAGGGGGATGAGAGCATGAGTGTGGAGGGGGGGTTATTGGGAGATGAGGACACATTTGTAATAGCTTGACCAATAAAGAAAAGTTTTAAAAAAGATATTAGCTTGTAAGAACACGTAATAAATAACTTCAAAAAGCAATAGGTATTTAATTTTAAAGCGTGCCTTTAACATTTATGTAAAACGTTTTTTGTACTCGTTCAATAGAAACTTATCTGGCCACTGGGTAAAGCTAGCAATAAAACTACTGGTTCACAATGTGTTAAGTATTCAATAAATCGTCCCTGTTGTCGCTTTTTAAATTTCATAGTATCTCAGGTACCATGCTGAGTGATTTCACATATGGGACTTCATCCAGACTACAACTCCTGAGTAAGGGATGGTTATCCTACCCATTTTACAGATAAAGAGTCTAGAACTCAGAGAAGTGATTTGCCCAAAGTCATAGCTAGGATAGGAATGTAAGTGTAGACTATCTAGAGCTCTTCAGAAATAATTATAGACCAAGTACTAAACTCTCTATATAGTTTCCTCTCCTTTCCCAAACTATGGCTAGAAGACTCCAGCTGTGGCTACAGATCCTCTGTTGGGATTTTCTTACCACACCTTATATTTTCCCCCAAGTGGTCCCAAAGCCCCCACTGCCTTGTTTATATATACTTTGGGATATTTTTCCCATTGCTGAAAAAGCCCTAAAGAGAGTAGGGGGCCTTTTATTTTCCAAAGTGAAGCAAGAGAGTGGTACAGCAGAACTTTGACAGTGGATGAACAAATCTGGGTGGGAGTACTCTTAAATCATTAAGACAAGTCTGAGCTGATAACCTTCATTATATGTAGTGCATATTTATTGACAACTTGCTATGCATCAAACCCTGTTCCAGATGCTTTGAGAATATTATCTAATCCCTACAATAATCTAGCCAGGTAAGGATTATTGTTCCTTTTCTCAGATAAGAAAAAAGCTCTGAGATCAAAGGAGCTATGTGACTTGCATAGAATCACATTTCCAAAGTGGGTGAGTTAAGATATGAACCTAGAAAAAAAGGGCACATCTATAATACATTCAGCAATAAAGATAAATTTTTAAAAGTAGATATTAACCTAGATCTGTCTCACTTATTTTTGCCTCATTGATTATGGACTCGGTTTAGTTGGTAGGATGAGACTAACATATATGAAATAGTGATGAGCAACATAAAACATTATTATTAGGGACTAAATTGTGAGTACAAAATTACTAAGGGCAAGCTCCTTGAAGGAAATGGCACTTGAGCAGTACCTTGAAGAATAGTTGGAATTTAGATTACCAAAATGGGAGGGAAATTCTAGGCCAAGAACAGTCATAGTAATAACTAAAATTTGTTGGGGGCTTACCAGACCCTGTTCTAAGCAATTGGCATGCATTGTATCATTTGATCTTTACAAAACCTGTTAATTAGATGCTATTATCCCCATTTTACTACCATGGCAACTAGAGCTCTGAGAATTGAAGTCACGTATCCAAAGCAACAGAGCTAATAAGTGTTGGAAGTAGGACTCAAACCAAAGTGGTTCAAGTCCAGAGCTTGTGCTAGGTTCTACTGGAAAACATCAGCAAAGGCACAAAGCTGGTTGCAGAGTGTGACTGGAGCAGAGATATGAGAGATTGGACTAGGTGGGTAAAGACAGCTTTGAAAGTCTGATCCAGTTTATATTTAATGCAGGACAGAGTAAGAAATGGGGAGCCAGTGAAGATTCTTGAATATGAGAGTGCTACAATTCAGTTGGTGTTTGACATGATATGATCTAAAACTGGTGACTGGAAGTGAAACAAGGGGAAACTTGCTAGCAGATTGACATAATATTTTGAATGTAAATTGTTAAGGGCCTGGACTAGAACAGGAGATGTTGATGGTAGGTTATGTGTAGGAGAATTGTGATTATGTGGAATAGTCTCAGTGAGAATGGATAGACACACACCCACCGAGAGGCTCAAAGCCAGAGAAATATAAATGAAGACTCTGTAGAACTCAATAAGTAATTTGACAGTTGGGGAGAAGGTGGTATTAAGGCTGACTGCTAACCTTTTAAACCCTGGACTCAGAAGAACTTCAAGAATCTTAGATGTGGATGAAGAGCCCAAAATGAGAGAGGTTCTCTGTTCTCCACTGTGTGCTCAGTGCTTATTGGTACTGTACATATTTGGTACACAGTCCATGCTAGTACATAGTATTTCTGTGAGATACCTTATAAATAGTTGTTGATGAATGACTACTGGGTACAGAGCTGGGGAGATTTCTAGCATCAGGGCTTTGTGTATGGGCATGCCCCCAGCTCTCCCTCCCAACCCCTGCTGAGGGCTTTCTTGAGCCTTCAGCCTCCCTGCTGTGCACTCTGAAATCCATAACAAAATAATATGGTAAAATGTGGGAGTCTCACCTGGCTTTCATCCCCATAAATCTTAGTCACTGCTGCTGACCTGTGTGACTCTGGTTCCTGACCTTTGACAAACAACTTCCCCTGCTCTTCCCTTTACACCTCCTTGTCTGTGTCTGGCATGTTACCACTCAACCCATGCTTTTCTCAGCAAGGCCATTCTCTTCAGAACTATATTTTTAGGCCTTAGTCCACTAGAGTCTTGCACTGCTTGGATTTTCTGTGTTTCTGCTGAATTATCCCACAGTGTAACAAGTTTCTGAAAACAGGGGCCCTTACCTTAGTCAACTCTAAACCCTTAGTATCTAGCATGGTTCTCTGGAGGAAAATTATAGACCAAGTAAATAACCTATCATTCATTTACCTCTCTGTCATCTACCAATTATCATCTGTTTCTCCTACTCTGTCATTCATCTCTATCATCTAGTTCTCTCAACTATGCATTTCTCTATAATCATTCTCATGGTTTTCTCCTTTTTGGTCATTTGTTTTTCTTTGTATTATCTTTCCCTCTTATCTCTATCATCTACCTGGCCCTTCCAATTCCTTCCTTCCTTCCTTCCTTCCTTCCTTCCTTCCTTCCTTCCTTCCTTCCATCCTTCCTTCCTTCCTCCCTTCTCTCCCTCTCCTTATCCTCCCCCTCCTCCCTTTGTCCCTCTCTCATTCTCTCTGTCATCAATCTTTTCTTTATCTTCTGGCACTACCCATGCCCCATGTGTACTCTTCTCTGTACTATTCTTATCCACATCCAAGTGTGGAATTTATTCATATGAAATATATCAGAGGACAGGGATTGGTCCTATTTAAGTCAATGAGTTCAGGAGTTATTGCTTCAGCTTCCAGCATTGGACAGACCCCATGGTTGCATCCAGAGCCTTGGCCTCAGACCTGTTTCTCTTAACCTGCTGAGCAGAAATCTCCTCTGTCAGCCTAGCATGCACCTTTCGCCACTATATTCTATTTTGCCTGGCAGGAGTTGGGGCTCCTTTGCACCATTTTTTCTACATACTCAGGTGTCTAACCTCTTATCCTCCACTCTCTCAAAGCCTTTAACCACTCTTTATTTGAATAACTCTGTCTTGTTCACTAAGCTATAACTTTCAAGGGCAAAGACTATATTTGATTCATGTCTGTGTCACCAGAGCTGTAAAAAGATGGTATACAGTAAATATACAACAAATTCTTATCAAATTAATAAGCAAAGATCGGAGAATTTGAAGCCCAGTGTTGTTCTAACTTCTCAATCACTGGCTTATTCCTTTCTTAGAGAAAATTGGGAAGATTGGACAGATTGATTTCTTCCCTCAAAGATAACTTAGGGTAGAGTCACTATTCATTGGTCAGCAACACTCATTTATTCCACAAATATTTACTGAGCATCTACTATGTGTTTGGCATTGCTATACGTGCTTGGAATACACCTATGAACACAATAGCTGTGTGAAGCTAACATTTTGTTTCTCCAGGGATCACCCTTTGGGATGAAAAAGATTTGAGTACTAGGAGCTGAAGAGGGCCATTAATATTCCCATGCCAACTCCTTGCAAGATGTTGTACTTCATTTTAGGGAAAAAAGGGGTGGGGCGGAAGCTGCTTGGGAAGTGATTTCAGCTCTGGTTCTCTAAGCTGACTTCCTGTCCCTCTCTTGCCGTAGGAGAAACGCCCCTGTCAGTAGGCCGCACTCATGGCATGTGGCCAAGCTGCTGGAGGGATGCCCTGAAGCGGCTACCACCATGCATGTCCCTTCTGAAGCCTTCAGCTTGTCCTGGCATTCCGGCTGCAACACAAGGTGAGTTTGGATCTCTCCTCTCAAGGTGGTCTGGAGGGTAGGTAATGTGATCACCTCTTCTCCTCTGATCTATTACCTTTTGGATGTTACAGAGCCCAGAGCACTATAATGGAAAATGCAATGAGAGTCTAATCTGCATTCTAGTCCTACTCTGCTGCTAATTCTGTAACTTTGGGTCGGTCCTATTCTTTCTGGAAAATGTTTCCTTAAAATACTTAACTTACTTGGCTTTTGAGACACATTTCCCTGCTTTCATATGTTTCACTGGCTACTCCCTTGCAGTCTCTTTCCATGGTTCCTCCTCACCTCTTCTTAATGGAGGAGTGCCCCAGGGCTCAGTTGTGCTCCTCTTCCCTGTCTACAATGACTCACTGGAAATCTCATCCAGTGTTCATCAGCTCTGTCACCGAGCCAAAAACCTTCAGAATGTGATCTCCCTGAATAATAGGGTCTACCTGCAGTGAGTATCTCTCAATGCAGAGAATGTGGTATAGTCTGTTGTTGAGGCAACTTCCCATAAGAGATAGACAGCTATTTTAACAAGCTCAGAGCCAGTAACGCTGCTGGCCTTAGCTGCCTTTTCCCTCCCACAACAAGATCGTCCAAGAAGGGATTTCTGTTGAAGAGGTTCAGGGAAGCTCAAGGTTGAGTTGCCTCCCACTCAGTGACTTTACTTGGCATTGGAAGCCATAGGCTTAGGGCAGAGCCAGAGGCAATTTTCTCCTAGAAGAATACACATTTTGAGCTTGGTTCCTGTTGGAATAGGGGTGTGGTTGTTTTGAGCAGGAAGGGTGGTGGGGTGGGTAGCAGGTCCCCTTGCCAACAAGGAATTAAAAGATTCTAGCCCAGAGGTCAAGTGAACAGAGTAGTGAAGGGGCAGTGCAGGGATCAAGAATTATGGGAGGCTGATCTGAAAGTCTCATGAGCTCCTGCCACTACTCAGCTCTGGCTTTTTGAACGGTGGCCTTTTCTGAGTGCAGCCTGCAACCTCTGTGGTTCTAGTCATAGAAGTTACTGGCATGACGTGGCTCAATTTGGCTTTGTATGTGGGAAATAATATTTAAAATTTAAACTGTGTCTGACCCTGGTCCCTTTACTTGGTCTCCCAAGTTTGCCTTTATCATGGAGAAAGAGGACACCATCATGGTCAGGGGTGACTACACTATCAATATTAGTAGTAAAGAGGATGCTGATAATAATAGTCATGGAAACAGCAATCAAGAGAGCAACAGTTAACATGTATTGAACATTTGCTAGGTGCCTAGGCTGTGGCAAGAGCTTTACATTTACTATATAATTTTATTCACAAAGCAACCTACTGATTCAGATATTACTCTAGTCCCATTTAACAGATGGTGTAGTAGAAGAGCTAAGACAATGGACTTATAGAGGCCTGGGTTCCAATTCTAGCTCTGCTTCTTTAGTAGCTTTGTGAGGCTGTCAGTTTACTTGACCTCTTGAAGCGTCAGTTTTCTTAATTGTAAAGTGCAGATGATTTCTTGCCTTGAGTTTGAGATGTGACACTCTAAAGTGCCTGGCACATCGTAGGTCCTTGGTAAATGGTCAGGATTATTATTATCAAGAAAAAAACATAGATGTCTCAATTCCAGCCCTGTCTGGGGCACATGCTAGAACTGAGTGATTTTCTGAAAAAATAACCTCCTAAAAATTACTTCCTTTGCAGGGCTTGCTTTATACCAGTGGTTCTGAAAGGTGTGGACCCTGGACCAATAGCACCAGTATTACCGGGTGACTTGTTAGAAGCAAAAATTCTCAGCATTTACCCAAACCTGAAACTTCAGGGATGAGATCCAGTAACCTGTGTTTTGACAATCCCTCCTTGTGATTCTGATGCATGCTCAAATTTGAGAGCCACTGATTTTCAAAATGGGTTGTCTGAAATGGAATCAAGCCTTTAAGGCCCCCTCTCTAATGTTAATAATCTGTGATTATATCTCCTGGCAGAGAGCCCCACGCTGACTCCCTGGGAACAGTGACAGGTCAGAAGCAATTCTAGATTCACTGACATCAAGCAGAACATAACCCCTAATGGAGACTTCACATTTTTAGTCTTCGGGATCTTGCCCCGTCCTTCTTCCATGTGCTGTCTTCTCTCCCATTTTACCACATCACTGTGGTACCCCAGTGTCCATCTCTTTCCTTACTTCCTTTCTTGCTGTATCTCACTTTCATTGGTGGCATAGGTGCCTCTGGGTTGTCTTGCCTTCTTTCATGGCAGGGAAAGGGATTTGGTAATTTGGCTAACTAATGCCCTGTGTCTTACAGTGACGTGTGTGTGCAGTGGTGTCCACTCTCCCGGCACTGCAGCACTGAGAAAAGCAGCTCCATTGGCAGCATGGAGAGCCTGGAGCAACCAGGCCAAGCCCCCTATGAGGGTCACCTCTTGCCCATTGACCAGAATATGTACCCTAACCAGCGTGACTCAGCCTACAGCTCCTTCTCGGCCAGCTCAAATGCCTCTGACTGTGCCCTTCCCCTTAGGCCAGAGGAGCCAGCCTCTACAGACTGCATCATGCAAGGCCCAGGGTTAACTAAGACCCCTAATGGCAGACCTAATGTGGTTGAAACCTCAGGAGGTAGTCGGCGCACCAATGGGGGCCAGCTGCCTTCCAGCTCCCAGATGTCATCCCGCCCACAGGAGGTCCACCACTCAGGGCCTGCCAAGGCTGCCAAGGGCCCACCGCAACCTCCAGTGAGGCGAGACAGTCTTCAGGCCTCCAGAGCCCAGCTCCTCAATGGAGAGCAGCGCAGGGCTTCTGAGCCTATGGACTCATTGCAACAGAAGGAGAAACCAAGCCTAGACACTGAGCTATGCCCGAGGAACCCTCACAGGTTCTGCTGCCTCAGCGGACAAGAACAAGTGACAAAGGAGGGCCATCAAAACTGTGAGCTCAGCCAACCTCCTGAATCCAATCAACAGGGCTCTGAGCACTTACTGATGGAAGCCTCAAGCAAAGCTATTGGATTTCAAAAAGCGTATGATTCCAGCCCACCCAGCAAGGCTTCAGCAGAGATAGCTAAGAGTTCTTCTTTTGGCAGCCCTCCACGTCTCACAGGATCCACAGGACATCGCCATAGTGCCCCTGAACAGTTGCTGGCATCCCACTTGCAGTATGTGCACCTTGATACTAGGGGTAGCCAGGGGATGGAGCTCCCAACTGGACAGGATGGTCATGAGTGGACTCTGTCCCCATTGCATAGCAGCCACACAGGGAAGAAAAGTCCATGTCCCCCTGTAGGAGGAACCCAGGACCAGCCCAGCAAAGAGAGAAAGACCAGGCTAATGGATGATAGGCCTACGGGTTTGGGACACCAGAGGCCAAGCAGCTCCCCTCATGAAGAAGCTGATGGACATTCTCCAGAAAGACCTTTTCAGGACCCAAACAGAGTAAGCAGAGGAGGCATTGAATTGCCCAGCCAGAAGCCCTCTGTCTCTGGATCTCTTGTTCAACAAACCAGGGACTGTACTTCAACCACTAAAGTAGCTGGCACCACAGAGGCAACTGAAGAAGGGGACAACGAGCCCAAGGAGTGTAGCCAGGTGGGTGGTAAGCGAAATGGAGGGACCCGGGGACGCTCAATCCAAAACCGACGGAAGAGTGAGCGTTTTGCTACCAACCTGCGGAATGAAATTCAGAGGAGGAAGGCCCAGCTCCATAAAAGCAAGAGTCCCTTATCACAGCTGTGTGACACTAAGGAGCAAGTGGAAGAGGCTGAGGAGCCCCTAGAAAGTCCTCTACTTCCTGCCTCTAATTCACCTTTGCTACCTTCATATAAAAAACCACCTAGCCCCAGAGATAAACTCTTTAACAAGAACATGATGCTTAGGGCTAGGTCTTCAGAGTGCCTCAGCCAAGCCCCTGAGAGCCATGAATCTAGAATAGGCTTGGAGGGCCGAATGAGCCCTAGCCAGAGGCCTGGCCAGTCCTCTTTGGGCCTGAACACCTGGTGGAAAGCATCTGATTCATCCTCTTCAGACTCTGAGAAAACAAGTGTTCACCGTGAAGTCTGTGGAGGTCATTGGAAATGGTCTCCAGAGCACAACCTGCAGCCACATGTGGCACTAGCCACAGAAAGCTCTTCCAGCCCAGGAGATAACAAGGAATTGAAGGCTTCTACTGTCCAAGCTGGGGAGGAAGCCATCCTCTTGCCCTTTGCAGACAGAAGAAAGTTCTTTGAGGACAATAGCAAATCCCTATCTACATCTCATTTGCCAGGTTTAACCACTCATAGTAATAAAACTTTTACCCAGAGACGAAAACCTATAGACCAAAATTTCCAGCCAAAGAGCTCCAGCTATAGGGAATTGAGGCGCCATCCCATGGACCAGTCGTATCATTCCACAGACCAACCATATCATGCCACAGACCAATCATATCATTTCATGTCATCCCTTCAGTCAGAAACTCCTACTTACTCAGAATGTTTTGCAAGCAAAGGACTAGAACAATCCATGTGTTGTAAGCCACTGCACTGTGGTGATTTTGATTACCACAGGACCTGCTCTTACTCCTGCAGTGTCCAGGGAGCTATAGTACATGACCCTTGCATTTATTGTTCTGGGGAAATCTGCCCTGCTTTGCGAAAAAGAAATATGATGCCAAACTGCTACAACTGCCGGTGCCACCACCACCAATGCATTCGGTGTTCAGCTTGCTATCATAATCCCCAGCACAGTACCCTCGAGGACAGCAGCTTGGCATCTGGCAATGCTTGGAAACCCAGGAAGCCAACAGTGCAGGTGAGGACTTGGTACTTGCGTGGGTGAGCTTCACTATTCTCTTTCTAAGGAGAAAGCAAGGTGAATCATTTGAAAACAATTATAATTTCTTACGATATAGTCTTGGCTCCACCATATGGTAGTTTACTAACCTTGGGCATGACACTCAGCTATCAAAATTGCAATTACCTCATCTTTAGAGTTAGAATAAAATAATGTTTGCTTCATGAAATGGACCAAACTTGGGTTTATACCCTGGCTGTATAATTGGTATTTGAGTGACCTTAAGCAAGCCATTCAACCACCAAAATTGTCAGTTATGTGATTTTTAAAGGGACAAATGCATTTTTATCTCATAAAATGCGAAGTACTAAATAAAATCTTATTACCTCATCACTAAAGTGGAGGAAAATAATGGCTGCCTCATAAATCAGTTGTGAGGATCAAATGAGATTGTGTATATAGAGTGTCAGAGCAGTACTTTTTGCCAGGTTTAACCACTCATAGTAATAAAACTGAAAACATGTATGTATTCTATTTCCTGCTTTAAAACTATTTGGAGCTCCAAAATTTGCAAATGGTCCCCCAGGCTTTGCTTTTAGGGATCTGATCTGTCTGGTTTTCTAAAGGACAAATCCTTCCCCCCTCTTCTCCAATTTCTTTCTCTGTCAGAGACCCAGGTTTAGACTGGCTGTTACTATACTTGGTTATGACCTAACATAAGTTACCACCATCTCCCAAGGTATTTCTGGGAGGACCCCCTAAGTCTTTACCAGCTGACTGCCAGATTCCTTCTCCGTGGCTTTCTTAGTGCCACCTTTTGGCTGATGCATTCAAATCAGAAGTTAGTTCCTGTGTTGAACTGTTGTTGCATAGGCAAATGCTTCTGAATGACTTGGTGTATGAATACGTATTCTTTGAATAAAGGAACCTTAGATGTGAAAGAAGCCTTACACAGAAGAATATATACTCTGCTATTCCTTTTATATAAAGTATTGAAACAGCTATTCTATGGAAAATAATTCAAAACAGTGGTTTCCTATGGGAGGTGGCACAGAGATTGGGAAAAGGCATGAGGGAATTTTGTTGGATGATGATAATGTTCTATATCTTGATAAGAGTTTGAGTTACACAGGTGTATACATTCATAAGAACTCAACAAATGTACACTTAATATTTTTGCACTTCACTAGAAGTAAATTTTGCCTTAAAATATTATAAACAAATATGGAACTTTATATGATATTTATGCTGAAGTTTTTGAAGTCTATTGGTTCTCTAACTTACTTTAAAGTTTCCAGCATACAATTGTTGCACATATTTTGTTATATTTATCCCTAAGATTTTATGTTTTTCATGCTATTGTAAATAGTATTGTTTTCTTAATGTCAAGTTAAAATTCTTAGTTACTATTATATAGAAATACAATTCAATCATGTGTATTGGCCTTGTATCCCATAAACTTTTCAAACTCAGTGGTTCTGGTAGTATGATAGATTTTTAAACATTTTTCTACAGAGATAGTCATATCATCTGCAAGTGGAAATAATTTTAAATATGTTCACTGTGTATGTCTTTTCTAGGGGAGAAGGGGAACATATTGCACTGTCTAGGACCTCCCATACAAGGTTTAATAGAGGTGGTGAGAGTAGATTTTGCTGCTTTGTTTCCAGTCTTTCAGTGTTGTGATGTTAGCTATCGAGTTTTTTAAAATGTTTTTATTGATTTTTAGATAGAGAGGAAGGGAGAGGGATAGAGAAATAGAAGCATCCATGAGAGAGGAACATCATTGATGGGCTGTGTCCTGCATGCTCCCTACTGGGGATCAAGCTTGCAACCTGGGCATGTACCCTGACTAGGAATCAAACCCTGATCTCCTGGTTCCTGGGTCAATGCACAACCACTGAGGCACACCAGCTGGGCTAGCTGTAGGTTTCTGTAAATGTCCTTTATCAGGTTGAGGAAGTTCCTTTTTATTCATAGTTTAATGAGAGCTTTTATCAGGAGTCTACTGATATGGTGAATTACATGGATTGATTTTTAAAACAAGAACCAGTCTAGTATTATCCACTTGGTCAGAACATATTATTTGTGTTGTTACTAGATTTGATTTTTTCATAGTTTAAGGATTTTTTAATTAAAAATTTTAATGCTGACATTATTACAGGAGCTCCCCCCCCCAGCCCACCTCTACCCTCTCCTGTCTCCCCCTTCCTTGGCCTTCACCAATTTTGTCTGTGTCCATAGGGTATGCATATTTGTTCTTTAGTGATTTCATTCACCTTCTTTATTCAGTCATCTCCACACCCCTCTCCCCTTGGGCACAGGCCAGTCTGTTCCATGTATTCAGGCTTCTGATTCCATCTTGTTCGTTTGTTTATTTTGTTCATTAGAGTCCACATATTTGTGAGATCATATGATATTTGTCTCTCTCTGACTGGCTTATTTCACTTAGCATAATACTCTCCAGGTCCCTCCATGCTGTTGTAAATGGTAAGACTTCCATCTTTTTTTTACAGCTGCATAGCATTCCATTGTGTAAATATATCACAGCTTTTTTATCCACTCATCTACTGATAGGTGCTTGAGTTGTTTCCAGATTTTGACTATTGTAAATAATACTGCTACATAAGGATGCATATATTCTTTCTGATTGGTGTTTTGGGATGCTTCGGATATATTCCCAGAAGTGGGATCACTGGGTCAACAGGCAGAATTTTTGTGTCTATGTTTATAAAGATTATAGTCTAAGTAATCTTATAATGTCATTGTCTGGTTTTTATGCCAGGCGCTGGCCTTACCAAATGAGCTAGGAGGCATGCCTGCTTCTTCCATGTTCAGGAAGAGTTTGTATAGAATTGGCATTATTTCTTCCTTAAATGTTAGATAAAATTCATTATCAAAGCCTTCTGGGTCTGGAGTTGTCTTTGTGGAAAGGTTTTTAAACTACAAATTCAATGTTTTTAATAGGGTCATTGGGTTGTCTGTTTCTTTTTATATGAGTTTTGGTAGTTTGTCTTTCAAGGAATTTGTCTATTTCATTCAAGCTTTTAATTTTATGGGATAAAGTTGTTTGTAAGAATTTGAAATACATAAAGAATTTAAGATAGGATGGTGGATGGATAGAAGAGTGAATAGAGAAATTTGTGATAAGGTAAATATAGTAAAATATTAATTGTAGAATCTAGGTGGTGGATATATGTGTGTTAATTGTAAACTTATTCAACTCTGTATGCTTAAAAATATCTATAATAAAATATTGAAAAAAAAGGAGAGGAAATATAAAATAATGGTTCAGGGGCACTGATGCTGGAATCAGACTGCCAAGGTTCAAAGTTCTAAATTTTCCCTCTTTAAAAATGGAGGTAATAATGGTACCTACTTTACAAGTTGGTTTTGAGGATTAAATGATGTAGTTTGTGTATGGCACTTAGAACAGTAACTGCCAGATAGTAACCATCTTATTAAGTGTGAGTTATTATCTTTGAAAATAAAGGGAGAGATTGGCTTAGCTTGAGAAACTGCTGAAAGAAGAACCTGCAAATAGACAATAGAGAAAGGGGACTGAAGTTGGAGGGTGGCAGGGGGTTAAGAAGATGACAGCTGCAGAAATGTCAGCCCAGGGCCAATAAATCTGTAAAGAAAGGAGGTGAAATTTGCAGGTGACATCTATTGGCAGCAGCAATACAAGCCTCCTTTTGCACTCTGAGGGAGGGACACATTGAGTTCCTAATGCCTGTTAGACTAGCTAAACAGGTCTGCTTAGACACTAGCCTTTCAGACATGTGTACAACCATCTAAGAGACACTTCATGCTCATTTTTACCCCAGCCACCTGAATGCACCCTGCCCCCAGACATGAGTAAACTTATAGCATGGATTAGAATATCCCAGCTCACACGAATAAGGTAGTTATGATGGTGGCTGTGTGAAGTAGGGCTGATGTCTTCCTTATGGCCCCTGGAAGATGTTCAAGATGTTATTGCCTCCTGTTTTGTGCTGTTAAGGGAACTAAAATCAGTACACACATCCCTCATACTTCATGCCGGTTAGTTTTCCATATATTCTCATGTTATTTCATTGAACAATTGTATGAGATCAGTTATAATAGGATCCCATTTCACAACTGAGGAAACTGAAGCTCAGGGATCACACATCTAGCAAGTGGCAAAGCCAGGATCTGAACAATTATAACATTTGAGTGTTTACTGTGCACCAGGTATGGCTCTAGGCACTTTACATGTATCAACTCAAGCAGTCCTCAAAGTAATCAAGAAATAGGTAATGTTATTATCACAATCACACCATTAAATAGTGGAGGGAAATGAGATTTTTAAAAGCTGTGTATTTTGCCTGAGGTCACATAGCTAGTAAAGGACAAGTGTGGGACTTGAATCCATATAGTTTAGCTTCAGGGCCAAACTCCTAATTGACTTACACTGTTTCTCCATAGGCTGATTGCAAAGCCCAGGCTCTCTCCAGTATGGCAGGACACCTTCTAGTAATATATCTTCCATTGGAGCAGCAAGTCCTCACCACAGTCAATCCCCATCTGCACCAAGCCATGGGGTGATTACCTCTTTGGTTCAAAGGATGTGGGCAGTTTATAGCAACCTAAGTGGCTCAGGAAAACAAGTAAATCTATGAGGGAGGTTGGGAGTTGGGATAGGACTTTGTTTGGTTTGGCCACTGCTATTTACTGAGCACTTTCCATAGGGCCAGACAGGGCATGGACAGGAAATCCTGGCTCCCACTGTGGCTGAACAAGTAATATGTCTTTGAGGGCAGAGACATCTCACAAAGGCATCAAGGCAGAGTCTGAAATCTACCAAGTGGTTAGAGCTACTCTACCATGACACGCTCCATGCAGGGACTGCTCTGATCCTGTAAAAGCTGAGTAACCTCACCCTCTCCATGGCACTCAACATCCAGAGTTTCCTATTTGCTGAGCACTGTGCTAGGCTTTACCTATGCGGATCCTACTTTATTCCCACTACTGGGAACCCAGCAAGGCTAGATAGCATAGTCCTTATTTGCCAGAGGGGAATCTGGGGTTTACGGAAGTGACATAGTTCCTCTCCAATAGCACAGCTATTAAGTATCTTAGCCAGTATGACTGACACCAGATGTCTTAGTCCAAAAAGGGAGTAGTTTTTTGTTTAACTAGAGCGAAGGTAATAAAACTTTGAATGGGACCTATAATAGCATTAGAGAAAGAGGAAATTTGGAACATCACTGAGGTTTAGGAATACCTGTGAATTCCCATTGGGCTAAGCTCTGGGTTTCTAGATAGAAGGTACTGAAAGCAAAACGAGGGAGAATGTCAAAGGCAAATTTGTATTAGGTTTGGAGCTAGAAGAGGCAGGTAGGGACATTTTTACAAATGGCACACATGGAGAGGGGACAGAGTTGTTTCGGCAAAGCCCTTAAGGAAAAAAAATATATAGGGTGAAGAATGTACTCCTGTAATGTGGGGAACATGGCACCCAGCACTGAGGCTCCCCAGAGGTAAGCCCACCTCATCCGCTGCCAGCAGGGCCCTTGCAGTGCTGGAATGCATGATCTCCCTCTGCCTCACTCTGGGAAAGGGTTGCAGTAGCAAGAGCTAATTTAGGCCTCAGAGCCCCCTCAAGGGCCAGGGCTTCTGAGAAGATGCTTTCTATGTTGGTAGAGTGAAAAGGAGAGAGCAGTTTCACCAGGCAGAACAAACAAAAATACCTCCTTTACAAGAGCCAGAGCAAACAGCAAACATGCTAAACTGGTTTTTAACGTGGTTTGGGAGGGGAGTGGAGAAAGAGAGGGAAACACTGAGTTTCTAGACTACACTGTCAAGATCCCTAAGTGCTCTCTTGGTCTCTGCATGCCCCCAGCAGCTCAGCAGGTCTCCTGATAGAAAGGCAGCCCTCCAGGTACATATTTCTCTGCCTGCATGAGAGAGTAGAAGGAACCATCTGGGGGACCTGGTCAGGGACAGGTTTCTGAACTCTTCACAGTTTTGAGACCATCTAGATACCTGACTGCTCAGAGCTCCCTAACTTATCAGAATTTTGCTTTGCAGGAATTTCCTGGGGACAAATGGAAGCCAGTAACAGGAAACAGGAAGACCAGCCAGTCAGGGAGGTAAGTGGCTGCTCAGGGTGTTGGGGTGAGTTGCTACCTCTGAAGTTTCTATAGAAATAGTAAGGTCTTCTGTTTGCTCAGTTTTCTTTGAGGAACCTGGTTTGGAGTTTACATAGATGTCATCCAGCCTGGCCCCAGGCAGCTGGGCTACAGACTGAACTGATTGCTAGAACATTTTGTAATACACAGTGGGCAGGCAGGATTGTGGAACGTTGTGCCCATCGTCTTAAGGATCTGAGGCAGGCCTTCCCAGGCACAAGGACGTACGGATCGTGCTGAAATACATGAGAAGGCATAAATTATGCCTACCCCTCCAGTGGTCATCAGGCAGTTGGAGGGGGCAGAGAGAGGTAAGACTGTCTTGTAACTGGTGTGCCTTTGTCTCTGAGCTGTTGGAGGTACTTGTTTCTTGGGTTCTGCCACCTTTATGTTTATAGGGCTTGTTGAGAACTTAAGTCCACTAAAAGTCCACTAAAAGTCCAAGGGTAGCCCAGCCAGAATGGCTCAATGGTTGACTATCGACCTATGAACCAGGAGATAACAGTTCAATTCCTAGTCAGGGCACATGCCCAGGTTGCAGGCTCAATCCCCAGTGTGGGGTGCGCAGGAGGCAGCTGATCAATGATTCTATGTCATCATTGATGTTTCTATCTCTCTCTCCTCCCTTCCTCTCTGAAATAAATAAATATATATATTTTTAAAAAGTCCAAGGGCACATCATGCTAACAATAGATTAAAATTCCTGAAAGAAGGAACATTTTTACAAATGGCATATGTGGCTTGGGCTAGAGGAAAAAGAGTTGTTTGGGCAAAGTCCTTAAGGGGGAAAATACCCAGAATGGCGAGTGTGCTTCTGTACTGTGGGAACATGGCACCAAGCACTCCTCATATTCTCCAGAGATGAGCCCACCAATCATAGGTGACCATAAGGAGTGACAGTTACCTTCTCGGTGTTGCTCTACATCAGCCTGGCTGGACCCTCTCTTTTGTGAAATTCCTTGATATGCTCTTTCGGTCAGTTCTTCTCCAGGCCTAATTGTATAAGAAGCTCCTAAATTATAGTGATTCTTTAACGCAAACTGTAGGAATGAAGGTGGCATAGGGAAGAAGGCTGTCAGCCTTGTCTCTGAAGGGGCACTTAGGGAGGACACACCAAAGGAGAGGACAAGAATCTGGGTCTCCTGACCACTGGGGTTCTTGCCAGGGGTATCTACATTATCCCCTGTGATTTGTTGGTGTAGTCAGGGATAATTTTGGCTTTCTTTTGATTCTAAAGTCTGGGTAACCTTTCAGTTTTCTGGTTGGCAATGGAAAAATGAAAGAACCCAACATTTATTGATTATGTACTAAGTGTTAATCACTGAGCTGGATGTTTTTACACCCACGATTTCATTAATTCTCTACAACAGTTCATTTTTTACTCTAGATGAGCCCTAAATTCATGCATTTTTCCATCACAACTGCTTCAATTGAGATTCCTAAAGAACCCTTCAAACTGATCACTCAGCATAATGCCTCTGGAGTCTGACCTGGATAGGGATACTATGGGATTCTCTGACTGGTCTTGATTCCTCACTGTGAAGTGGGTTGTACCATGTCCTTTGAGAACTTGTTTCAATCTAGTGAGTCTGCAGAGTTTCCCATATTAGGCTGAAAAACCGAGAGAGGAGACCATGCCTTAATCATAGATTTACTCTCTATGGCTAGCACAGAGAAGTTGCTGAGTGGTATTGTCATTTGCTTGCCAAATGAAGAAACAGAACCTTCACCACTGAACAGGTAAAATGACACAAAAATAATGTTAACTAAAATTACTTGAGCACAGATCTCTACTTGGACATCATTCAAACATTTTATTTACCACTATAACCTTAAGGGTAGGTACTGTTAATCTCCCCATTTGCCAGAGAGAAGAAACAGACACCCACACAGATAAATTCATTTGCCTAAAGCTCCACAAATAGTAAGCTAACTAGATCCAGGCAGTCTTACTTCAGAGACACTCCACAGTAAGACTTCACTTAACATTACCAATTGGTTCTTGGAAACTGCAAATTTAAGAGAAATGACACAATGAAACAAATCTCACCATAGGCTAATGGATATAAATAAGAATTAAATACCTATGGCGTTTTTTGGTCACTAAATAATCATCACCAAATTTCTCAATGAAGGCCCAAAACACTTGTAATATTCACCATTGAAATAAATGTGAGCTATACATACATTCAAAAAATATTAAGAAAAAGTAACTTCTTGTCCAACCTACCTATTGCAGTTCCGGGTCACAGTTGGCCAGAGTCTATCTTGGTAGCTCAGGGAGCAAGGTGGGAGGCCACCCTGGACAAGACACCTTTCCATTGTAGGGCCACACACAGACTCACACTCACTCATATGGGGACAATGTAGACATGCTAATTCACCTCATATATCCATCTTTGGGATGTGGGAGGAAATTGGAGTCCCCAGAGAAAACCTACACAGATATAGGAAGAACATGTGAACTCCACACAGATAGTGGCTCTGGCTGGGAATCATTTTTTTTTTCTAATCAGCTTTATAACTTCATAACAAGATGCCATTGAGCAAAATGATGTTACTCAGGGACCTGCTGTACTACCCTATGGTGCTTCTCCGAAAGTGACTCTCTTACCAATCAGCCAATGAAGTAAGAAGACTTTATTTAAAACATAGTGTAGGTACTGCCTTTTTCTCCACAAGCAGTGAAATATTAAAGAGCAGCAAGAAGCATAAAGCCTGCCCACCCACAGCTTGAGCAAGAAAGACTAACCCACACAGAGTTAAGCAGCAGTTAAGGCTTGTTCAAATAGAGATAGGCAAATCTCACCTCCAGGGAATGTGATTCAGTAGGTGTTACCTTCTCGATTGGGGCTCAAAATGTGCATTTCTGACAAGCTCCCCAGGTGATGCTCATGCAGCTGGTCCTGGGATCACACTTTGAGAACACTGACTCAGAAAAAAATCTGAGGTTCAGACATACTGGTACTGAGTAATTTACCGAATGTCTCACAGGTACGAAAGGGACAAGCTAGGTGTTGCTTACTCAGGCGAGTTGCTATAAGATGAAGTGTCAAACACACGTTTAAAAAGAAACTCCTGGGACACTGTAAGGGGACAACACATGATAAGTATTATTGTGCCTTGAGTTTACTGGACGACAATGATAAGAACACTGAAGGTTGGGACCTACAGGAGGAAAGGATCAGAGGAGAGACTAAGCAGGGTGTGTGGGAGGAATAAGCCTCGTTGGTTAAGGGCTCTGTCCTTGGAGTCAGTTGGCCTGGGTTCAAATTCAGTGTCTTCCATTCTCTAGCTGTGTTAGGGTGGCTTAGGAAATGTTTCTCTCTCTCTCTCTCTCTCTCTCTCTCTCTCTCTCTCTCTCTCTCTCTCTCCCCTCTTCCCACCCTCCCTGATTTTCGAATATGGGGCAAAAGTACCTACCTCATGTGATTATTGTGAGGATTAATACATGAGTTAGTATATGTAAAGCATTTAGAACACAACTTGGCACAATAAACCCCCATTAAATGTTAGTTGTGATAATGAGGTGTAGGACGAGGAAAGGGAAGAAGAGCAGCAGCAGTAACAGTACAAGACAAAGGGCAGATAGCAAAGTGTTGGGCAAGGATAGGTAGTCCTTAAAAACTAGATAGGATCAAAAACATGGAAACAATTGAAGGTTACAGGTCAGGTAAGTGACATGGTAAATGTAGCTAGCACTTTAGACAACTTAGCAGCATTTACGGCCTAGATGGGTTGAAGAGAGACCAATTATGGGCAGTGATCCAGGCATGAAAGAGTGTGGCCCTGGATTGGGAAGGAGGGGTGATGTAGAAGGGATACATAAATGTGTGTGATATTTAGGAAAACATGTTGGTTTATTGTGAAAAACAATGTTATAAGAAATTAAAACCAGAAGAAAAGGTAGCTTTAGTGCTACCACCTTAACACTCTACTTGTTTTCATTTTTATGTCAGCCTTTATCTACTGGTATGGAGATTTTTTTGGCATGATTAGGTAACGATGTAGATGTGATTTTGTGTGTCCTGCTTTGTTTTTCCCCACTAAGTGAACAATTTTTCATTTTGCTGTACAGGCTTCAAATGTTATAAATTTTAATGGCTGCATAATATTTCACTAGATTAATGTGCTCTAATTTGCTTAATCATTCTCAAATTGTTGGATAATTAGATTTTTTCCAATTTATTGCTATTACAAAATAATGCTGCAGAAAAATTTATGTAGCTATAACCTTTTCCTCATTTTGAATTATCTCATTAAAAACAATTATCCAGAGTTGAGTTTACTAGTTGATGGAATATGAACATTCTTACTGTTTCACCACACGGCTTTGCTAGGCGGTGGTTTACACTGCTGTTAGCAATTTATAAGTATACATATCAGTTGCCCAAAATCTTGCCATCATGGAAAATTTTCTTTTTTAAGATATATTTTTATTGATTTAAAAGAGGAAGGGAGAGGGGGAGAGAGATAGAAACATCAATAATGAGAGAGAATCATTGATTGGCTGCTTCCTACATGCCCCTTACTGGGGATCAAGCCTGCAACCCAGTCATATGATCTGACAGGGAATCAAACTGGGATCTCCAGGTTCATAGGTTGACACTCAAGCACTGAGCCATGCCAGCTGGATGGAAAATTTTCATTTTCTAACACAATAGGTGTAAATGGTACCTATTATAATTTTAATTTGCTTACTTTGATTATTTTAGTTTGAAATTTTTCATGTGTTTATTTGATATTTGCATTTCTTCTCATATGTTCTGTTCAGATTATTTGCTCACAAATATGTGACACCTTTTCAGAGAAAAGTAGAGCAAACTTGGTGATTGGAATTTTGGAAAGAAAGGAGATAAGTAAAAAATAACTCCAAAGCCTGATGACTTGGAGAAAGTTATTAACATAGCTGGGGCAGGTGAGAAGGGGAGCTGGTTGGGTGGAGATGATACGTTTGAATTGGGATATGTTGAATTTGAAGTTAGAGATGGAGACAAATGGATTCTTTGAAGGATTCTTGTGGATCACCCAACAGGAGGTAGGATGAGAAAGAAGAACCAGTGAACAAAACTGAACAGGCAAGCAGCTGCAGTGGTAGAAGGAGAAGTATGCCAGAGCACCATCACGGAGGATAAGGAGAGCGCTGCTACTGGCTTTGACAATTTGGAATCACAAGTGACCTTCAAATTAGCAAACTTGGGAAATAGATGACATGATAGTCTGCAAGGGAGATGCATGGAGGAGAAGTGCACACAGCTTTACATATCATAAATTCATCTGTTTCAAGTGTATGATTCAATGAGTTTTAGTAAATTTATAATGTGGTGCAGTCATCACCACAATCCAATTTAAAAAGATTCCTTGCGCCCATTTGCAGTTATTCCTCATTCCCACCTTCAATTTCAAGCAATCACTAATCTATTTTCTGTCTCTATGGATTTATACTGGACATTTCATATAAATGGAATCATATACTATGCGGGCTTTTGGGTCTGGCTTCTTTCAGTTATCATTCTTTAGCAGTTCATCATGTTGTAGCATGTATCAGTATTTCATTCCTTCTTGCCAAAAAATATTCTACTGTATGGATATACCACATTTTATTTATCCATTTATCCATTAGTAGACATTTGGGCTCTTTCCACTTTTTAGCTGTTCTGCATAATGCTGCTATGACCATTAATATACAGATTTCTTTGTGGACATATATTTTCAGTTCTCTTGGGAATATACTTAGGAGTGGAATTTCTGAACCATATGGCAATTCTATTGACTTTTTGATGAACTGCCTAACTGTTTTCCAATGCGACCATACCATTTTACATTTCCTCCAGCAATGTAGAAGGGTTTCTTTTCATTAATTTTAATACATTAATTGTGTGTTAGTGTTGCAGTGTGATTTTAAAAATACTTTAAAAGAAGAATGTTTCAAAAAAAACACTTAAACATTAAAAATCAATATATATAAAAGGCTAAGATGCAAAGTGTCCCCTCAGGTGTTTTACCGGAAGACCAGGAGTTTGATTGCTCACTATGATGATGTGCACTGACCACCAGAACAAAGTAAGAGCCCAGCTGGCAGCTAGAAGGAAGGCCCCAGCCAGTGGCTGGAAGGCCCTGATTGGCCAATCACCAGCTAGGTCTAGGGACCCTACCTGTGCACATATTTCATGCACTGGGCTTCTAGTGTTTTTATAAAAGGAGTTAGCTAGGGGTATGTAGGAGTAAATTGGATGATAGATGAGGGGGCAATAGGGTTTAAGGTAGTGGTTCTCAAAATGTGGCCCTAGGACAAGCAACCTAAGTGTCATCTAAGAACTAGTTAGAAATGCAAATTTGCATGCCTCTTTCTAATCAGAAACTGGGATATGGCCCTGTGATCTGTGTTTTAACAAGTCATCTAGGCAATTGGGATTTGAACAGCTAACTGAGAACCATTGGTTTAAATGAAGATTTGGTCAGGATTTGAGAAACTGGTTTTAGCTTCAGAATAGAAAGGAGCAGTCAGTGGAAAGAAAAGGAAATGAGTATTGATACTGAAGATGGAGGAGGCAGATTCACAGTTTATAACATGAGGGAAGATGAGAAGCCTAGGAAAGTTCAAGGGCAGAGATGACATTTAAGAGGTAAAATCCTGATGGAGTTTCTACTCCTTCACAACACATACACACATTTTAACATTTCTTATGTCATTTCTGTCACAACAGGAAGGATGGGTGTAGGTGGGAAAATTAAATGTATATTCTTAAGCCACTCTCTTTTCCTGGAAGCCTACAACAAATTTTAATTCCATGTAGTTACATTCTTGGCTGTCTCCCTCCACTGTTATTTGTTTTGTGTGCAGAGAATTCAAACACATTTTAAAATTAGCAGGAGGGAAAAAATTAGTGAGCAGATCTGCTGGGAGAAATAGCCACATAAGGGTGATGTAGTTAAAACCCAAAAGAAAGTATTTTATGGATTATCTATTTTTCTTCCTGTGCCTGTGATTGCCTCCTGTGATCCTTTCCATTTTGAACAAACCTTTAGAATATGTAGGGTGTTTTTATGAACATGGCCACAGTTAATCCTCACAACAATCCATGTGCTTGTGTGGTTAAGCATTATTGTTCCCATTTGACTGAGAATGGAAGGGAGCTGAGACTCAGAAAAAAGTATTATACTATTATTAACAATAACAAAAATATAATAGTTAACATTTATTGTCAGGCACTCTTATAAGCATTTCACCAAAATTATTTCTTTATTATTTATCATTACCCTGTGAGATAGTTACCATTGATTGACTCACTTTAAAGATGAGGAAACTTACAGATAAAGTCACTTGCCCAAGGTCAAATAGGCATCTGATCCCAGAACCCATTACTTCTGAGATTATATAGCAAGTATATGACAAAACTTACCCAGGTTTTTTAATTCTTAGCCTAGATCTGACTCTCTTCCTTCCCTTTGTCTTACCACAATATGAGCAGAGTGTGGAATACCCCGTACACATTTCCTATGTGCTGATTGAATGAAAGAAATTCAGAGTTGAATTTTATTTCATAAGAAGAGTAAATTTTTTAGGAAGACTTTGCCACCTAAGAAGAATGCAACCTTCAGAAGTATGGAAGAATTTGTCAAAAGCATGACAAAGTGAATTTAAATACTTGGGTATTAAATTAATCCTGGGCACACAGAACATATTCAAGGAAAATTATAAAACTCAATGAAAGAAATAAAGACATGAATAAATGCATAACTGTACTCTGCTTCAGTTTGGAAAAGCTATAGTAATGATTGCAATACTCTCTAAGTGAATACATATATAGATGTAATGCACTACCAATTAGAGTTACTATGGGATACTTTATAGAACTTGTCAAATTAATAATGAAATTTATTTGGAAGAATAAGTGGACAAGCATACCAAATAATACATTTATTTAAAAGGGTAATGATAGTGAATTTAGCCTATCAGATTTTAAAGCTGGTCATAAAGTGACAATTATCAAAACCATATGATAGTGGGTTGAAAAAAAGTCAATGAAATTAAAAAAAGGGATTCTAGGAACAGATTCAAGCTATTCTAAGAATATAGAGCACAATGGAAGCAACCCTGAACTAGAGAAAGCAATCCCTCTTTCTTTTAAAAAAAATGTTGGGAATCCTAGGTATCAGTACAGAGAATAATTAGGTCAATATTTCATACAATATTCTGTAATAAATTCTAGAAAGCAGACAAGTAGAATCGTATATTTATTTCAGCTATGAATGGACGGTAAATTAGTGTCTGTTTTAAATGGAAGATAGTGTCAGCGACAAGATGGATGGTTTCAAATATATAAAAGTTATGGGGGAAACTTTGTACAAAAATGTAATAAAAAGCTAAGCAACAGAATGAGGAAATTGTCTGAGGTCAGTATCACTGATAACAGTTAACTGTCCAAAAAATATAAAGAATGGATACAGATATTGAAGGTCTACTTATAGATTCAACTTCATAAAAGGGTGAGGAAAATGAATAGGCAATTTACACATGAGGAAATAAAGGCAGTAAAATCACTGCATGGAAAAGTACAACCCCTCTAGCATTTAAAGAAAAGAAAATAAAAACAGCTTCAAGGTATCACAACCTGCTTATTAAATGATAAACAGTTAATAAATAGAAATTAATAAATGATAAATAGAGATTACAAAACCCTTTATTGGCTAGATGTAAGGAAACAGTATATGTTTCTTGGAGTAGTATACATTGGTTAAGTTTCCTAGAGGGCAATCTACAAATATGTGACAAGAGTTACAAAACTGCTCATACTCTTTGACCCAGCATACCCCCAAGGAAGTAACCCAAAAAAGAAAAGTAATTTGCTTAAAGATTATAATAAATTAAAATAAATGTATTATAGTAGTGTTATTTATAATCATGGAAAAGATTGACCTATTTAATATATCATCATGGTGGACTAGAAAATAGCCATTAACAGTGGTATACAAATACTGGGTCATGCACAGAAATGGGTATTTGTAATCTCATTAACCGAAAAAGGCTAAATCCTAAATCACATGTTGAATCTGATAGTAGCCTTACAGAAAAAAGATTAGAAAGCCATCTGGTAAAATGTAAATAGCTGGAGTTGAATGCACATGATGTTCTCTGGATACATGTCAAGTTGCTAGAATTTATAATAAAAAAAGAAAATTGGAGGAAGAGGCAACCCACGATTTAATTTAGTCCTGGGAAGTTCAAGATCAAGGGCTTTGGAAGAATACCCATAACAGTGTTACTAGTCATGCTTGATCTCACTGTTAGCTAGAATTTGGTTTACTAGAATTCTCCATCAACCAGTACTTTTGCTTATCTCAATCTGTGAAAACCTTGACATTTCTAAGGGGGTATATCATCAGATCTTTGTGGGTGAATCTCCAAATTTGTCATCACCACTACAATATAGAACCCGCTCACCACTACCATCACCAATAAACATTGTCTGGCTCAGAAACATCATTTTCTTTAGACTTTTCCATTGCTCTTCATTTCCATCACTAGCAATATTTTAGATTTCAGTGTCATTATTAACAAAGAAGCACATTTTCTCTCTACCATGGTTACTTCACATATCTACTTTGACAACAAATAGAGACCCATCAAGCCACATTGAGATGGGACTGCTAAGCACTTGACTAGGCTTCCTCCTTTGCTGGGTGACTGTCATTATCAAGCCAGTATATGATGCTTTGCAAAGTCAAATTCATACCCTTTGCACAAATTCATACCCTTTGCACAAATGATTACTACATTTCATGGATCTTTAGGGTTATTCCAAAATATTAAAACCTCAAATGTTTAACATATGCCTGCCAAAGCACTCCTCTATAATAATAATTGTCATCCATAATTCATAATACTCAGGATGCCTTATAAACCATTTGAGATAGAATCATGTTCTTTATAATGTTTGTATTAAGTCCATTTCATTATATTCTTGGTCTTTGAAATTCAGTACATTAATGCTTTGTATACAGGGGGATTCAAGCAGAAAAAACTTGCAAAACTTGTTCTCCTCCCCCCCCCCCCACCCCACCCCTAGCATCAGGTCTGTCTATTGTTTGACCATGATGAGGCACCAAATTTCTTTAAATAGTATCAGGATTCCCAGAGCTTTTTGGAACTTCAGTATGCCCATTATTTTATTTTATAAATCTTTATCCCACTTGTCCCATGTTTTTAAATCACTTTATACCTCTTAAGATACCCTAGTGAGTTGGCAACCTGATAGATAATGACTGATTAAAGCAGTGGATCTCAAAGTGTGATCCTGGACCCACAATTCCATTATCACCTGGGAAAATGTTAGAAATAAAAATTCTCCACTTCATCCCAGACCTACTAAATAAAAAATTGGGGGATTGGACCCATCAACCTGTGTTTTAATAAGCCCTCCAGGTGATTCTAAAGCAAGCTTAAGTTTCAGAATCATTGGATATTAGAGAAAAGAGGTTTAATAATCATGGCCAGCCTGACACTCAGCTAAATTGTTCTTGTGGATCTCAAACCTTCTCGGCACCTTGGCAATGTGTTATGTTCTCCTAATATGTCTACTGTTAAATCTCTTAAGAAGGTTGTGAGAACACTGGAGAGGCAGCATTCGTGCTAACCAAAGCATGGGCACTGGAGTCTGATGGACCTTAGTTGTAACTTGTCCTGGCCACTTACTCTCTTTGTTTTCCCTCAGTTATTTAATCTTTCTGAACCTCATTTCTTATACAAGAAAGAGAATACCCAGATCAGAAGATTGTCTCAAAGGTTGAATGAGGACAAGTCTGTCAAGTGTGCAGCCCTGCATCTTACGTATGACAGAATTGCAGTAAACAAGAATTATTATTACCATCTCTTATCACCATGGGTATGATACTACGTAACATCCAAGGACTAATGGGAAGACCTTCTTGGAAATTCCAACTTGAGGTCATTGGGGAGAGGAAGCTAAGCTTTCCCCAGGACAGCACATATAAAACAAGGACCTATCTGCTCTCTTTAGAGGACACTGCATCAGCTTCCTGGGTGCTATTGAAGCCTCAAGGGGATTCTTGCTACTTGCATTTTTTTCTTTTGCCAGCCTAATTGTTCCTTACTTGAAGTTCTGTGAAGCTATTGGCAGAGAAGGGTGGTAACAACAAACTCTGAGCCCTTGCCCCCTCCCCATTCAGCCTCCTTGTGTCTCACTTCCTGGATCTTGCAAACAGTTCCTTCAGCAATAACCCGGGAGTGGCTGTTTCTCTTGGAGCAGTCTTATCTTTTGGCTGCTGAGGAAAGGGAAAGGGGAGAGGGGCTGAACCTGTGTACTCTTACTGCTCAGATCCTGGAATGCCCAGCTATTGTGAGGAATTTAAAAAGAACATTTCCAAACAAGAAATTTCAAAAAAAAACTAAGGAGAAGTTTTTTCAGTATTTGCAAATATTGATTTTCATTTTCAATTACTATTAGGCAAAAAAAAAAAAAAAAGAAAGAAAAACAGAAGGGGAAAATCTATTCATCAGAAGATAGGTAACCTGTGCCAAGAGGAAAAGAGAACAGCCCAGGACTTGGCAGACAATTTACTTTTGTTTTTGCGATGTAGTCTCCTTGCTGGTGTCAACAAAGCCCTTTCTCATACTGAGCCTTCATGCTTTCTCCCCTTTCTTCAGTATGGACACTTGGGGATGAATGTAGTGCAAGTACTCTTTGCCCCTCCCCAGGAGCCCTTGCTTCAAGGAGATTGCCCCATGGAGGAAAATAAGGCAAGTGTCAGTCTGGCACTACTGCTTCTTATTAGTTGGGAAAGTGATATATCCTTTCTAAGCTTCAAGATCCTGTTCTACAAACTGGCAATAATGGAACCTATTGCAAGGGGTTGCTGTGAAGATTAATAGAAATGCATATATGGAAGTGCCTAAAATAGTGTCTAACACATAGTAAGAAGTAAGAAACTATAATTCTTTTCCCTTAATAAATCTCCTTGTCCTCCATATCAGGGAAGAATCCTCCACTTGGTCCCAAAATGGAGTTGTAGATTTCTGTGTACATAGGAGCCTTGAACCCTTTGAAAATAGTACCTCTGGAGGCCAATATTTTCATTTTGAGCCTGACATACTTCAATAGAAGCCTTCTGTTCATCAGTTTGCTTCAGCTATTAGTGCCAGGAAGGCAATGGCTATGTTGGTTTTGATCCCCTTGCACAGTGTAATATTCAATGAGAGCTTGGAATAACTTTTATACACATTGGCTCAGCCGATCATATTGAAGGCCGTTCTTCCCCTTCCTGGTGTCCTGTGTACTCTGTTCCACTGATATAAGTGACTTTGCCAGGCTCAGGCTGGCCCTAAATAAGTTGTGTAAATGGTAGGGCAGTGCTTTTGAAATCAGAATTGGTGTGGAGAAGAGTAACTTCCAGATTGCCTTGCTAGAGCCCACTGCCTCCAGATAGGGTCACAGTATCATGAATCAGTGCACCAAATGTTCTAGAAGGCATGCTCTTTTCTTCCAGCTGATTCTGGAGTTGGCTACCTAGGGGAAATTCTGAAAGACAGTTTAGTACCTAAACAAGACAACTTAGAATATGTAGTCCTTTTGAACTTATCTCTATTTTTAAGCTTGTCTTTTATTATTTTTCCTTTTTAATAGATGGGATAAGTGAGTAAATGAGACCAGGGTTAAAATCCTTGGTTAGCTAGGGCTTCCTGGCTAGGCAGCCATGTGGCTGAGATGAGACCCAAGGTTTTCTGATCTCTTGGCTATTAAACAAGTCTGAACATTAACCATAGAGGGTACAGTCCAGCTCCCTTGATGGGAACAAGGAACAAGGCTAAAGCATACATCAGTGAAGGTTGTACACTGAACAACTTGTACAACCATATGCAGTACCCTGAGTAAGGGACTTCACTCTAACAATAAACATAGTCCTTTCACTTATTAATCACCTTTCATGTACACAGCATCATTGCTAGGTCCTTTTTATTTTATTTTTAAAATTGAATTTATTAGGGATGACATCTATACTAATAAAAGCATAATATGCTAATTAGACTGGACATCTTCTGGACCTCCTTCCAGACAAAGTCGCAGTGGCAGGGGCTGAGGCAGAGGTGGTTAGGGATGGTCAGGCCTGCAGGGGAGGGCAGGTAGGGGCAATCAAGCCAGCAGGGGAGCAGTTAGGGGGAAATCAGTCTGGCAGGCAGAGACAATTAGGGGTGATGAGGCAGGCAAGCAGGCAGGCAGGCAAGCAGTTAGGAGCCAGCAGTCCTGGATTGTGAGAGGGATGTCCAACTGCAAGTTTAGGCCCAAACACCTCTGCCTGCTGGCTATTGGGCCTGTGGGATCGAGCCTAAACAGGTGGTTGGATATCCCCCAAGGGATCTTGAATTGGAGAGTGTGCAGGCTGGGCTGAGGGACAACCCCCACACACAAATTTCTTGCACCAGGCCTCTAGTTGGTTAATGAAATCATATTGGTTTCTGACAATGTGTTCTTTCTGCTCTGCTCTATTGCTTTTCTTGTACCCTGGCTAGTAAGAGAAAAGAATGGTAAATTTGATTACTATCACAATCCTGGGTTCTTCTTGCCACAACTGCAGGACATTGGCCCAAATGAGGCCTTTGGAGATACGTCACTGCATGAATTTTATCAGATCAGGATTGGAGATGAAGATGGGGAAGGGGGAGAAAGACAGGGATAGAAGGTGGGAATGTGTGTGTGAGGGGTTTCAGATGTACAATTCTATAATATATCATCCGTATGCTGTATTGTGTGTTTACCACACAAAGTTAAGTCTCCTTCCATCACCATTTATACCCCCTATACCATCTTCTTTCTCCCCCACTGTTCTTTCCCTTTAGTAATCACTATATGGTTGTTTGTGTCCAACCCCCCAACCCCTTTACCCTCTGACAGCCATCATTCTGTTCTCTGTTGCTAGGTCCTTTTTATATAGTTTATCCTCCCTCACAACAGTTTGATAAGATAGATATTTTATTAAAACTGAGGTAAATTAAATACTTCGCTCAAGGTTGAATGGTTTTAGGGTTATAGAGCCAGATTTGCAAATTTCCTGGAATTTAGACTCAAGCCTTTCTGACAATGTGTTCTTTCTGCTCTGCTCTATTGCTTTTCTTGTACCCTGGCTAGTAAGAGAAAAGAGTGGTAAATTTGATTACTATCACAATCCTGGGTTCTTCTTGCCACAACTGCAGGACATTGGCCCAAATGAGGCCTTTGGAGATACGTCACTGCATGCATTTTATCAGATCAGGATTGGAGATGAAGATGGGGAACGGGGAGAAAGACAGGGATAGAAGGTGGGAATGTGTGTGTGAGGGGTGGAAAACAGGCTGTATAGACTGGAAACCAGTCTAATTAGAACAAATAAATCTGTCCTCAAACCACCACCCCTAAGCCACAACACTCATACATCCTTTTTTACCCTGGCCCTTTCTTTCTATATAGTATGGTCCCTGAGCCACTTGTATTAGAACCCCTTGGGCTAATTGTTAAAAATACGGATTCCTGAACCCCCACCAGAGGTACTAAGTTCCAGTTTCAAGGACTGAGGCTCATGAATTTGTATTTTAAACAACTTCTCCAAGTAATTCTCATTAGGAGCCACTTTGATTAAGAATGGCTGTCCCAAACCAGTGGTTTCCAGCGTTTTGGATCATACACTCTTCTCAGAAAGAATTTTTTAAGAATGTGCCTTTAGTATATGCTGCTAGTTGATTAATAAATTCCTTATATGTACTGATGTCCTAATATTTGTGTTTTTAAATGCAAAATTATACATTAATATTCTTATATGAGAATGGTCTCTAGTTTTCCTTTATGTATCTTCTAGTTTGGGGGTTTTGGTATTGACAGTGTGCAAGATTCTTTTCTCTCTATTTACTAGATTCCAGAGTCTAGGAAACATAAATAATAATGGGATTGTCTGTTTCTTGAAGGTTAGAATTAACACAAGACCATGTGAGTGAGCATGCTTTTTATTTTTGGTCAAATTTATCAATGTTTTTCTATAGTAACTGGTGGGTTTAGATATTCTCATTCTTCTCATTTTGTGCACTTGGGCTTTTAAATTAGATTTGCAAGTGGCTTATCTGTCTTATTTTAATTTTCTTTTAAAGAATTAGCTTTTAGCTTTAATTATTTGTACTATCATTTATTTTCTAGTATATTGATTGGTACCATTAGTTTTCTTTCTGCTTTCCTTAGGTCTATTTTTGTGGTAGTTTTCTTAAATTCTTTTGCTGAGTGCTTAATTCATTTATTTTAATTTATTATTATGTATTCC
>PVJC01002592.1:38554-49646 GCA_004026665.1 Murina feae
TCTCATATTTTCATTGGTGTTATTTTCTACATATTGTATAGTTTCAGATTAAATCTCCTCTTTGACTAGCCTGGAGAATGTTTTCCCTTTTATTTTTCATTTTTGTTATTAATTAGAGGCCTGGTGCATGAAATTCATGCATGGGTATGGGGGGGGGGGGTTCCTCAGCCCAGCCTGCACCCTCTCGAAATCTGAGACCCCTGTGGGATCAGGCCTAAACTGGCAGTCAAACATCCCTCTTGTAATCTGGGACCACTTGACTGCCTGCCTGCCTGATCACCCCTAACTACTCTCCTGCCTGACTGATTGCCCCTAACCACTCTTCTTGCCTGCCTGATCACCCTAACCACTCTCCTGCCTGCCTGATTGCCCCTAACCACTCTGCCTGCCTGCCTGATCAACCCTAACCACTCTGCCTGCCTTCCTGATTGCCCCTAACCACTTGTCTGCCTGCCTGATTGCCCCAACCACTTGTCTGCCTGCCTAATTGCCCCAACCACTTGCCTGCCTGATCATGCCTAACCACCTCTGCCTGCCTACCTGATTGCCCTTAACCACTCACCTTCCTGCCTGATTGCCCCTAACCACCTCTGCCTCGCCACCCCCCCCGGCCCCCCCGCTGTGGAAGCTTCATCCAGAAGGTCATCTGGAATGAAATCCAGAAGCTTGTTCAGTTGTCTGGTCTAATTCGGTCTAATTAGCATGTTATGCTTTTATTATTATAGATTTAGAGTGTTGCTGTATTGTGATTAGATACTGTACTCTGTACTACTTCCACTTTTTAGCTTAATATATTGTCAATTTAAAAAAATGTTCAATGGGCCCTTAAAAAGTTAGAGTCTGTTTCTAGTGTATAAATAAATTTAGATTTTTCCATTATCTTAGTTTTTGATTGTCAAATCTGTCATCAGCTGAAAGAGTGTCATATTTTGTTTCTGCTTTTTTTCTACCTTTGTATTTCCTATAGATTTTGTTTTGGAAATTTTTTTTAATTTTTACTTTTTAATTACAGATGATATGCAATATTATATTAGTTTCAGGTGTACAACATAATGGTTAGAAATTTATATCACTTACGAAGTGATCACCCAGAAAAGCCTAGTGCCCTCCCGGTACCATACATAGTTATTACAATATTATTGACTAATATTCCCTATAGTGTAGTTTACATCCCCTTGACTTGCTTTAGAAATTTTTTTTACTGTAGAAATAAAAAATAATTTTAATAAAGTAAGTTTAAATTTTTTTGTGCTTTAGAAATTTTGATGCTCTGTTATTTGGTACATAAAGATTTGGAGTAGTTAGATATTCATCATGTGTTCTAATCATTAATATTATAGTGCTCTTCTTTGCCTTGTTAATTGATTTTTGCCTTTACTTAAACTTTTTAATATATGAGTATCACGGCCCTTATTTTTTCCCATTTTTGCATTAATTCATGTATTAAAAAAATATTTATTGAATGCCTACTGTGTGCCAGGCACCAGATATCAGATGAATGAGACATACAAGATCCTTGTCAATGTGGAGCTTACATTATAGTTAGTGAGTGGCACACAAAATAAATAAATAAAAATAGGTATGTGACATACTATTAATATCAGGTGGTGATGTATTCTCTGAGAACGAACAAAATAAAAAAGTAAAAGTAAGGATAAGTCATTTTAGATAACTGTTCAGGATGGTCCTCTCTGCCTGGTGGCATTTGTCATCTTTTTACTTTCCATTCACCACCTTGGTTTTTTTGTTTGTTTCATGAGGGGGAAATGCCAGGTGGAACAGTTTGCACACAAGGGATTCTTTTAATCTAAAGGAGATCTAGGTAATAAAAAATGAAGAAAAAATAAAGGAACTCTAGGTGGGCTAAGGCCTAAATGAGAAGAGAATAAGGAATGTGTGGATATGAATTTCTGATCCATATGAGTGATGAACTAGCCAGGATGGGACTGGAGATGAAGGGAAAGAAGGATATTTTGCTTTCCATTCTACCTGAGCTTGCCTACCATTATGAATATTATTAAAGAAATATTCTTGGTCTTCATTATGACTATTGAAGGATATTCTGTCTGATGATTTTATTGAACTGCTGGAATTTCCTGTCACTGGGCAATACTTAGAATGATGCAGATTGACTGATCGCTATGACATGCACTGACCACCAGAAAGCAGATGCTCAATGCAAGAGCTGCCCCCACTCCTAAAGGGCTCAGGGCTGGAGAGTGCAGTGGTGGTGGTGGGAGCCTCTCTCGCTTCTGTGGCAGCGCTAAGGATGTCCAACTGCAGGGAGCAGGCCTCAGCTGTCAATTTGACATCCCCTGAGGGCTCCTGGACTATACGAGGGTGCAGGCTGGGCTGAGGGAACCCTCCCTCCAAGTGCACAAATTTTGTGCACTGAACCTCTAGTATTTAAATAAACCTGAACTCATTTACCTTGGATATTTTTTCTATTGCTTATAATGTGAACAATCTCATTTCTCCTCTCAATAGTCTTTTTAATTTTGATAGTACATACATAGGCATATAACATATATTAAAATTCTGTACACATATACCTGTAATTATTGAATCTGGAACTTATTTTGATATATAATACATGGTATAGCTCCAAATAATACTGCTCTGCAGTTATCTCAAGAAGGATTTATTAAATGCTCTTTATCTCATTGTTATGGAAAGTCCATTATGTATGATATTTTGGACTTTCCTGTCTGTTCCTCTAATCAGTAACACACTGTTTTCACTATAATTATATATATAAAACCCTAATACGCAAATAGACCAAATGGGGGAACAACCAAACAACTGAACAACCGGTCACTAAGATGTGTGCTGACCACCAGGGGGTGCATGTGGAACATGGCAGGTGTCAGCCATAGTAAGATGGTGGAGGTGAGCAGGCATGCCAGACCAAGGCGGGGCACCGGTTGCTGTCATTGGGGTGAGCTTCTGGTGGTAACTGAAATTTTTTTGCTCCTATGTGCCACGGTCCCACCCAGTGCTCACACCTGCTGTGGTGCTGGCCCTACTCACACCTGCTGCTGGTGCAAGAGCTGCTGCTCACACCTGCTGCTCACAGTGGGTGCAAGAGGCGGCTCCCAGCCCCGATCGCCCCTCAGGTCTTCTCCACCTCCCCCTGCTCCAGAGGGGCAATCAGGGCCGGCTGCCGCCTCTCACACCCACTGCTGGTGACAGCCCCACTTGCGCCCACTGCTGGTGCCAGTGCCACTGCTCACACCCATTGCTGGAGCTGGCCCTGCTCACACCCGCAGCTGGCATTGAGGGCACCCGCTACCAGTGCCCAGCACTGGTCCCTATCACTCAGCATGAGTGGGGCCAGTGCCGCCAGTGCATGGGAGTGGCAGCAGAGAGAGCAGGGCTGCCAGCAGACAGGGAACTAGGGGTCGCAGCAGGAGGGGTTGGGCGGGGGGCACGAAGAATGAGCCAAGACCTACCCCTGTGCCCACCACAGCCTCTCAGCCCAAAGTTCCTTTCAAGGTGCACAACTTTGTGCACTGGGCTCCTAGTTTCTTTATAATATGCTTAATCCCTTACCCCCCATTTTCTTCTATAGCAAATACTCTTTAATATGATATCCTGCTTTATTTTACAAGCTATTAAAAATTCTATTGTTAAAAATTCCTATTGAGAATTCTGACTGGAATTGCATTAGAAGGAGATATTTTAAATCCAAAATAGCAGATATTTGTAAATGTCATGGTTTATGTTTTTTTCTTACAAGTATAATAACATGGATAGAAAGTATACATGTCAAATTCATGACATAGCTTGCCTCTAGAGAGGCAATAGGTGAATGGAAGTGGGGAGTAAAACGAGTATTTTTTTCTATTTCTTTTTTGTTTGTTATTCTGCACCATATTTCTCATTGATTTTTAGAAAGAGTGGAAGGGAGAGGGAGAGACAGAGAGAGAAACATCGATGTGAGAGTGACACATTGATTGGTTATGTCCCACACATGCCTTGGCCTGGGGCCAGGGATCTAGCCTGCAACTGAAGTACATGCCCTTGACCCTTCAGTCTATGGGCTGATGCTCTATCCACTGAGAAAAACTGGCTAAGCCTTTTCTGATTTCTTAAAAATAAATTCATGAAGCATTAATGAATGGCACAGTATTAAGATGTGTTTATTCTGAGCAGTAGGTGGGAACATGAATATTTATTTTAGCAATCTCTGTATGTTTGTAAATATTTGAATTTTTCATAATTAAAAACACAACAAACAAGAGCAGCAGATGAAGCAAGATAACCAGACTTATAAGCCTAAGGATATAGTACATTCAATCCGAGTGCAACAAACAGGCTGAGGTGGTGTGTGTATTCAGTCTTTGGAGACAGATTGTTCAGGTTCAAACTCTAGCTCTGCTACTTACTAGCTTTATGGCCCCAAGAAAATTACTTATCCTGTCCATGTCTCAGTTTCCCCAGCTATAAAATCAGGACAATAATAACTTCCTGTAGTTATTATGAGGATTAAATATGTTAAGACATGGAAAACACTTAAAAGTGTTTGGTATTTAGTACATACACAGTGTTACCTACCAATAATATATAGTATTAGAATTATCACATTTACTACATAGATTACATTGTTTTGTGGCCATTTTAAATTTTACATAAATGATGTCATCAAAAATATGGGATCAAGCAAACTGGTGTGGCTCAGTGGTTGAGCATCAACCCATGAACCAAGAGGTGCTTGGTTTGATTTTCAGTCAGGGCACATGGCTGGGTTTTGGGCTCGATCCCCAGTAGGAGATGTATGGGAGGCAGCCGATCAATATTTCTCTTTCATTGATATTTCCATCTCTCTATCTCTCTCCACTCCTTGCTCTCTAAAAAAAAAAAACCTCAATAAAAACATATTTTTTTAAAAATATGGGATCATCTGCAACCTGTTCATTTTACACAATCCCCATCTGCTCTTTTGCAGGGAAATGGCTCATTCCAAGGCTGACTTTGCATGGGCAACTCCCTTCCATCCTTGCTTTGAGAACCCAGCATTGGACTTAGCAAGCTACCGAGCAATCTCTTCTCTTGACCTCCTTGGAGATTTCAAGCACTCCTCAAAAAAAACAGAGGAAACTTCAGTTTATGAGGAGAGCTCCATGGCCTCCATGCCCCACCCACTGCGCAGCCGTGCCTTCTCAGAGAGCCATATCAGCTTGGATCCCCAGAGCTCCCTGACCTGGGGACAGCCTAGGAGGGAGCTCTTTGCCAAAGTTGATGAAACCCAACTAGATCCTTTGGGAACCAGGAAGAAGGCCTTTCCTCCTCCTCGTCCTCCTCCTCCCAACTGGGAGAAGTATAGGCTCTTTCGTGCAGCCCAGCAGCAGCAACAGCAGCAGAAGCAGCAACAGCAGCAGCAAGAGGAAGAGGAGGAGGAGGAGGAAGAGGAAGAGGAGGAAGGGATAGAAGAGGAAGAGGAAGAGGAAGAGGAGGAGAGAGGAGAGGAGGAGGAGTTGCCACCCCAGTATTTCAGTTCAGAAATCACTGGTTCCTGTACTCTCAATACCAAGGAAGTCCTGGAGCAGCCGCAAACCCTGGGCTTTGGTCACCTGGAGGTCTCAAGGCAGGGTACACAAAGCCTCCCAGCAGAGCAAGAGTCTTTTACTCTCCATTCTAGTGATTATCTGCCTCCAATAAGGGGCCACTTGGGATCTCAGCCTGAGAAGGCCCAGCCCCCTTGCTATTATGGCATTGGTGGGCTTTGGAGGACATCGGATCAGGAGACCACTGATCCCTCCAAGTAAGTGCTTATGAAAGATATTAGGTCCCCGAAGAGACAGGCAGCATAAGTTTGAATTCCACCTCCACCATGTACCAGTTGCATGACCTTGGACTGTTCCCAACCTCAGTGTTCTCACTGGAAAATAGGCTTGATGATACCTATTCCATATGGTTGTCATGAATGTGAAGTTAATCTATCACGTAGTATGTGCTCAGCAAATTGTAGTTGTTTGTGTTCTTATCCCTAAAAACCACTATCAAAATATACTTATTCTTTCCCATTTTGTCTTTAAGGTTTGAATCAGTTTCTGGCCCCTGAGACAGAGGCATTAAACCCTTATTACCTGTACAAGGCTTTTCCTAGAAGCCTGGCTCCTGCCCTCTTCTACCTTGTCTTATGCTTGCTTTTCAGAAAAAGAGGCCAGGTTGAAACCTGATTTGCCTTTGTTCTATGACCTATGTGGGCTTCTAAACTGTTCCTGACACCCCAACATCAAAGGTGTTACTGGGGTTACACGCTTTATGCCCTGATCATTCTTTACAATAGCTAAGAACATTTTTTTTGTCTTCCACTTTCACCTCTCTCTTTGCATTTTCTTCATTGAGTAATACGTGTACTTGCCAGGATGAGCTGCCTAGGCACGAAGACCAAAGCCTTCCTGGCCGCTGGACTGCCGGTGTCTGTTCCCTTCACTGTGCCAATGCTCATATGTGTGCACTACAGTGTGTGGTTGGTCCTCTTTGCTCCAAAGCAAAAGAGCTTTGGCTTTTAGCTCTGCCAAGCCTCCCACGGAGAGCTCAGCCCACTCTCTTCTGGGAGTGAAGATGTGGGTCAGGTGTCTTTCCTCTAAGTGCTTTATTAAATCCCTTTACAGAAGGAACCTGCCTGAGACTTGTTACTATTAGAAGTATCTTATTATCATGTCTCTTACTGACAGGCAGATCCATTACTTCGCTATATGGAGCTAGTCAAGGTTTTCTAGCCTGAAGTGCCACAAGCACAGCACTCACAGGGCCTGGCTCCCAGACACTGAGAGAATCTCTTATTACATCCCTAGTGGCTGCTTTTCAAGCTGTCCATCTAACTGGGAGTATTCTTATTATAAATGGAAAACATTTTGTGGAAAATGACTGATTGTTACCTATCAAAGTGAAGGGAAGGTGACCTACCACTTAATATTCACAAGAAAGAATATATGAATGAATGAATGAACATTTGCTATGTGCCAGACATTGCTAGTCATTTTATATTCATCATTTCATTCAAACCTCCCAACAGCCCTAAGCACCGTTATTATTCCTGTTTGAAAGATGAGAAAACTAAAGCTGAGCAAAATAAAGGACTAAATAAGTCAGAATTGTGCAGCAAAAATTCAAAACCAGATTTGTCTGCCTCCCAAATCCATGCTTATTTCACTATCCTAGTCTCAGATAGATTTTGTTCTTTTGGTAGACCAGGCCTTTATGAGGCTCTCCTGTCTCCTGTAGGCCAGTGTGTACTGAAGGTAGTAGTTACGGACCTCTGTCAGTCTGCTAGTTCTTCCTTTATGTACTTCCATTCACCTTGGCACCTTGGATAGAAAGAAGCAAATTGCTATTATTAGAGATTTTTGTAACGTGTTCCCGAGATCTTTTTAAATGACTATGGGAGGTGAGGGAAAGCACTTGTTTGCATACACCCCTGGCTTGTGGCTACAGAAAGTCAATTATAGATGCTTCTTTGAGTGGTAGCGATTAAAGAAACAACATCATTCCCAATATAGCTAATTTTTTTTTTGCTTGCTTACCATGTGCCAAGCATTGTTCTAAAAACTTTCATGTATTGATTGATTTAATATTCACAACACACCTATTGTAAATACAATTATTCTTCTGCATTTTTAGATGAGAAAAGTGAGGCACAGAGACAAAAAATTAACTTGCAGGTAGCCAATTAAGTCACAGGTAGCCAGAACCGAACTAGTCTGGCTTACTGTGACTATTACATCATCCCAAGATCTCTAGACTGATCAAGAAGAACCTATTCCAGATCATCAGACTGCATAGGATTCTCACCAGAAGGAAGTGGCTTTAAAATTTATTTTTTTCCAGTTTTATTGACATATAGCCACATCCTTTAAAAAATATTCTGTACTTTCTTGTAGCACTTTCTGACTCAGGACAATCATATATGCCCTAAATATATTTTATACATAGGAATCCCCTATCCTATACTTTTATTTATTTATTTGGATTTTAATTTCTTTTTTTTTCCCTTTATTGATTAACATATTACAAATGTGACTTTATCCCCCCACTCCTCATCCCCTCACTCCTGCCCACACTCTCACCCCCTGTTGTCCACATTCATTACTTATGCTCATATGCATGCATATAAGTCCTTTGGTTGATCTCTCCCCATCACCCCCACCCTCTCCTATCTTCCCTCTGAGTTTTGAGCATCTGATTGATGCTAGTCTGTTTCTACATCAGTTTTTGTTCATCGGTTTATGTTGCTCATTATAATCCACAAATGAGTGACAGCATGTGATATTTATCTTTCTCTGACTGGCTTATTTCACTTAGCATAATGCTCCCCAGCTCCATCCATGATGTTGCAAATGGTAGGAGTTCCTTCCTTTTTACAGCAGCATAGTATTCCATTGTGTAGATGTACCACAGTTTTCAATCCACTCACCTGCTGATGGGCACTTAGGCTGCTTCCAAATCTTAGCTATGGTGACTTGTGCTGCTATGAACATAGGAGTGCATATATCCTTTCTGATTGGTGTTTCTGGTTTCTTGAGATATATTCCTAGAAGTGGGATCACTGGGTCACATGGAAGTTCCATTTTTAGTTTTCTGAGGCAACTTCATACTGTTCTCCACAGTGGCTGAACCAGTCTGCATTCCCACCAGCAGTGAATGAGGGTTCCTTTTTCTCCACATCCTCGCCAGCATTTGCCCTTTATTGATTTGTTGATGATAGCCATTCTGACAGGTGTGAGAAGGGACCTCGTTGTTGTTTTGATTTGCATCTCTCAGATGATTAGTGACTTTGAACATGTTTTCATATTTCTCTCAGCCTTATTTATGTCCTCTTTCTAAAAGTGTGTATTTAGGTCCATTGCCCATTTCTTGATTGGGTTGTTTATCTTCCTTTTGTTAAATTGTATGAATTCCCTGTAGATGTTGGAGATTAAACCTTTATCAGAGATATCATTGGCAAATATGTTCTCCCGTGTAGTGGGTTTTCTTATTGTTTTGTTGATGGTTTCTTTTGCTATGCAGAAGCTTTTTATTTTGATATAGTCCCATTTGTTTATTTTCCCTTTAGTTTCCATTGCCCTAGGAGCTGTGTCAGTGAAGAAATTGCTTCAGCATATGTCTGAGATTTTGCTGCCTGTGGATTCCTCTAATATTTTTATGTTTTCCCGTCTTACGTTTAAATCCTTTATCCATTTTGAGTGTATTTTTGTGTATGGTGTGAGTTGGTGGTCTAGTTTTATTTTTTTTGCATGTCTCTGACCAAATTTCCCAGCACCATTTATTGAAGAGATTCTCTTGACACCATTGTATGTCCATGCCTCCTTTGTCAAATATTAATTGAGCATAGTGGTTGGGGTAGATTTCTGGGTTCTCTATTCTATTCCACTGATTTATATGTCAGTTCTTGTGCCAGTACCAGGCAGTTTTGAGAAGAGTGGCTTTGTAATATAGCTTGCTATCTAGTATTGAGATCCGTCCTACTTTGTTCTTCTTTCTCAGGATCACAGCAGCTATTTGGGTTTTTTTTCTTTATTCCAGATGAATTTTTGGAGAGTTCTTTCTAGATCTGTGAAATATGCTGTTGGTATTTTAATGGGGAGGGCATTGAATCTATAGATTGCTTTGGGTAGTATGGACATTTTAATGATGTTGATTCTACCAATCCATGAACATGGTATATTCTTCCATATGTTTATGTCTTCCTCTATCTCTTTTTTCATGGTCCTGTAGTTTTTCACATATAGGTCTTTTACCTCCCTAGTTAAGTTTATTCCTAGGTATCTTAATTTTTTTGGTGTGATGGTAAATGAGATTGCTTTTTTAGTCTCTCTTTCTGTAAGTTCATTATTGGTGTATAGAAATGCCATTGATTTCTTGGTGTTAATTTTGTATCCTGCTATATTGCCAAATTCATTTACTAAGTCTAATATTTTTTGATGGAGCCTTTAGGGTTTTCTATGTACAATATCATGTCATCTGCAAATAAGGACAGTTTTACTTCTTTTCCAATTTGGATGCCTTTCATTTCTTCTTCTTGTCTGATCGCAATGGCTAGTACTTCCAGTACTACGTTGAACAGGAGTGGTGAGAGTGGGCATCCCTGTCTTGTTCCTGTTCTCAGGGAAAATGGTTTTAGTATTTTTTAAAATATATTTTATTGATTTTTTACAGAGAGGAAGGGAGAGGGATAGAGAGTTGGAAACATCGATGAGAGAGAAACATCGATCAGCTGCCTTCGGCACACCTCCTCCTGGGGATGTGTCCGCAACCAAGGTACATGTCCTTGACTGGAATCGAACCTGGGACCCTTCAGTTCACAGGCCGACGCTCCATCCACTGAGCCAAACCAGTCAGGGCTGGTTTTAGTTTTTGCCCATTGAGTATGATGTTGGCTATGGGTTTGTCATATATGGCTTTTATTATGTTGAGGAATAATTCTTCTATTCCCACCTTGCTGAGAGTTTTTATCAAGAAATGATGTTGAATTTTTCAAGTGCTTTTTCTGTGTCGGTATGTCTATATGATTTTTGTCTTTCAATTTGGATATGTGATGTATCACATTTATTGATTTCTAAATATTGTACTATCCTTGCATCCCTGGGATAAATCCTACTTGGTCATGGTGTATGATCTTTCTGATGTACTGCTGGATCTGATTTGCTAGGATTTTGTTGAGGACTTTGGCATCTATGTTCATGAGGGATATTGGCCTGTAATTCTCTTTCATTGTGTTGTCTTTATCTGGTTTTGGTATTAGTGTGATGCTGGCTTCATAGAATGAACTTGAAAGTGTTCCTTCCTCTTGAATTTTTTGGAATAGTCTCGGGAGGACAGGTTTTAGTTCTTCCTTGAATGTATGCTAAAACTCCCCTGTGAAGCCATCTGGCCCCAGGCTTTTGTTTGCTGGAAGCTTTTTGATTACTGCTTCAATTTCTCCCATAGTTATTGGCCTATTGAGATTTTTAGATTCTTCCTGATTGTGTTTTGGAAAGTTGTATTTTTCTGGGAATATGTCCATTTCTTCGAGGTTGTCTAGTTTATTAGAATAGAGTTGTTCATAGTACTTTTTAATAATCCTTTGTATTTCTGTAGGGTCTGT
>PVJC01002592.1:49746-78147 GCA_004026665.1 Murina feae
GTGTGGTTTTTTTTTTTTTTTTTGGTCTCTATGTTATTTATTTCTGCTCTGATCTTTATTATGTCCTTCCTTCTGCTCTCTCTTGGCTTTTCTTGTTGCTTTCTTTCTAATTCTTTGGGTTGTAGAGTTAGATGATTTACTACCATTTTTTCTTGTTTTTTTGAGGTAGACGTGTAGAACTATAAATTTCCCTCTCAGGACTGCATTCATTGTGTCTCATAGATTTTGGATTGTTGTGTTTTTATTGTCATTAGTTTCCTGGATGTTTTCAATTTCTACTTTGATCTCTTTGGTGCCCCAATCATTGTTTAATAGCATGCTATTTAGCTTCCAAGTGTTTGAATTTTTTGGATTGTTTTTATTGTAGTTTATTTCTAATAGCATGCCATTGTGGTCTTAGAAGAACTTGATATGATTTCAGTCTTCTTGAATTTTGGGAGACTTTGCTTGTGACCCAGTACGTGGTCTATTTTTTAAAATGTCCCATGTGCACTTGAGAAAAATGTATATTCTGTGGCTTTCGGGTGAAGTGTTCTGAAGATGTAAATTAAGTCCATGTGATGTAGTGATACATTTAGGATTGTTGTTTTTTTGCTGATTTTTTTTGTCTAGAGGATTTATCCAGTGATGTTGGTGGTATATTAAAGTCCCCTACTATGATCGTATTGCTGTTGATCTCTCCCTTGATATCTTCCAGACATTTTTTAAATGTATTTGGGTGCTCCTGCATTGGGTGCATATATGTTTATCAGGGTTATATCCTCTTGTTGTATTGATCCCTTTAGTGTTATGAAGTGGCCTTCCTTATCTCTTGTTATGGCCTTTACTTTGAGGTCTATTTTGTCTGATATAAGTATTGCTACCCCAGCTTTTTTTTTCCATTTCCATTTGCCTGAAAGATATTTTTCCATCCCTTCACTTTCAGTCTATATGAGTCCCTTGTTCTAAGGTGGGTTTCTTGTAGACAGCATACATATGGGTCATTTTTTTATCCATTCAGCTTCAGAATATTCTATTTTCTATGCAAACAGAGATATTGTTCAGTCAGAAAATTTTTTGCGTGCAGGTTTTTATATGATGTCGAGTTGTCCCCTTGGAAGTATAGCATAGTGGCTAAAAGCACAGATTCCGTCCCTGGCCAGAGTGGCTCAGTTGGTTGAGCATTATCCCATGCACCAAAATGTCACTGGTTGGATTTCTGGTCAAGGTACATACCCAGGTTATGGGTTCAGTCCCCACAACCAATAGATGTCACATGGATGTTTTTTCTCTCTCTTTCCCTCTTAAAAAATGAATAAAAAATATATTCTTTATTTTAAAAAAGTACAGATTCTGGAGTTAAATCACCTAGGTATAAATCATGGGTCTTTCATTTACTGTCGGGTGACCTTGGGAAAGTTACTTTACTTTTCAATGCCTCGTGTTCCTTATCTGTAAAATGGTTGTCATGAGCATTGAATTTTATATCTGTATCTATACCCCTCTCTCCACACACAGGCATCTTAAGACAGTTTCTGGGACCTAGGAAGCCCTGTGTGATGTTAGTGAGTAGTGTTCCTTTATCCGTGTTATTAGCTTAAAAACCTACATGTAAATGAATACCTAGGATGAGGAATGTTGGCATGCTCAAATTTCTTTTGTGTGATGAATTAGGAGAAAGCATAACATGAATCAGTAAAAAGCTGTGGAGCATTTTAACCATTATTTTTTACCTTTACTTAAGAGCTGCAAATAGCTGCAAAAATGACTAATGAGTTTTCCCTATTTTTCCTTTCAAATAGCTAGAGGTTAGTAGAGGGGCAGTGACACAGACAGGTGGAGGGTGGGGGCGGCTGGTAGGCAATAAGAATATAGAGGGGGTGGGCCTCTCCCTTACATAAATCATGGGTAGAATTATTTGCTCATTTGTCCCTGAAGCCCAACTTTTTTTTCTTTCCTCATGCCAGACCAGAATCCTTGATGGCAGAAGACTCCAAACCCAAGCCAGCATGGAGCCAGAGCTACTTGTTTCCTGAAGAGCAGTTGTCCATCATGGGCTGGCGCTCCGAGAAGCAGCACCTCAGTCCCTTGGGCTTCAGTGAACTCAAGACAACAGGGTCTGCTGCTACACTTGTCAAGCCCCTGGGTGCCACTGGTTCCATAATCCCCCCATATTATTCTGCAACTATGGAGGAGGCTGGGGCCATTGGGGATACACCAGATGTGGAGAGATGCTATTCCTTCTCAGGCAGAAGGCCTGCTCTACAGCAGGCAGTCTCAGAAGAGCTCATGAGAGATGTGGTGGGCCGTGACAAGTCCCTGGCAGGGGTGCTAACCCCAGCCTCCAACATTGTGACCACTGCTGAGGTCATGGGTGACCTCTTTGCTGTGGGAGATCTGCAGTGGAGGGGCCATCTCAAGCAGAAGTTGTACCACCAGGAAAGAAGAAATTATCGGAATGTCCAGGAAAGCCACAGGGTGCCTTTGTAAGCAAGCAGACTAGATAGAGCTGGGGGTGGGTGATGTCTAGGATGGGTAGGAGGGATGCCAACAGGCTTAGAAGACAAATAGCTAAGGTATCAGATACATCCCTACTACCTAGACCCTCCCATGGGATTCATATACTGGGGCCATGAACCAAGGGGAATCATTGATGATAAGCCCAGAACTTTAAGGGCCTGTCAGTTTTTCTGGATTTTGCTGAGTTGTCAATGACCAAACCAAATTATCTCTAAAGAAGCTTCAGAAGTCAGGGACAAGGAAATAGCCTTTTAAGTTCTTAAAATTGGCCTTGACTTGAATTCTAGATGGCCTTTATGTGGTCTGTTTCTATTTGAATAGTGCCACCTGGTCTATTATTTTTCTTATTTTACAACTCCCTGGGGAAGCAGGATCCCACTGTATTACAAATATGGAAACTAAGAAGCAGAAAGGTCAGCAGCCTCTCAACAGAGGTGTTCAAATGGTCACCCTTTGTTTCCACAGGCAAGAATTTCAGCACTTCTCGCCTCCTCAAGGGGCCCCAGGGATTTCTACCTCTTACTCAGCTTATTACAATATTTCTGTGGCCAAGGCAGAGCTGTTGAACAAGTTGAAAGACCAACCCGAAATGGCAGAAATTGGCCTAGGGGAGGAGGAAGTAGATCATGAACTGGCTCAAAAAAAGGTGAAATTTTTTTATATACCTTAGAAATTTTAGCTTGAGTGAATCTAGAGGTTGCCCTTCCCTCTAAATTCTTTATAACATCTTGGTACATTCCTATATTTTCAGTTTTAAAATCAAATAGCCTCTCTGGGTTTCTCACAAATGCAATTCCAGTCTCTTTGATGTGGTCAATAATAGTAATTATGGTAGTAGTAATCATAGTCATCACTGCAATATCTAATCCTTAAAACAACTCTACAAGATAGACATTACTATCCCCTTTTTGCCAATTGAGAGGACTTAGTTGCCCAGGGTTATAGACTAGGTGGTAGATTCAGGACTTAAAGTCAAGACTGTCTTTCTATTGGGCTGTCCCTCTGAAATAAGCCAGCCTTGTTTGTTTGATTTTCTTTTTTGTTAATCCTCACCTGAGGACATTTTCCCCCATTGTTTTTTCAGAGAGAATGTAAGGGAGGAGGAGGAAGAGGAGGAGGAGGAGGAGGAGGAGGAGGAGGAGGAGATGAGAGGGGAGGGGCCACAGGAGGGGGGAGGGGGAGGGAGAGAGACACAACAATTAGTTGCCTTCCATACACACCATGTAACCCAGGTACATGCCCTTGACCTGGAATCGTACCTGTGACCCTTCGGTGTGCTGGTTGACACTACCAATGAACAACACCGACCAGGACAAGTCAGCTTTGTTAAGTAACACACTGCCCAGGGCACATCAGAGTTTTAGCCAGTGAATTCTAACCAATGGTAACCATTGATTGTATTATCTGTATAACTTTCTGGGAGAGAGAACAGGCTAACAAACAATGAAAAGGATAAATTATAAGCTGGTAAACTTTATTTGTTTATTTGCAAAAGTAGTCAGTAATCTCTTTAAAATGTTAGATAAATGGAAATGCTGTTGCTATTTCAAAACCTCCCCTTTTTTCCTCTAAGTACCACTAGCCTGGTTGTCTAATCAAATTCCTGGAATCACTTTGCCCTCTCTGCACTTACCCATTTTATTTCATAAACAACTGGGTTTCCATGCCAACCTGAAAGGCCCAATTTACCACTTCGTGGACATCTGAACTCAATGTAAATTAGTCATCTGCCCATGTTTCTCATTCAGGATATGACCTGAAGGAAAGCTCAAGGCTATTTGCAGAAGTTCCCACCACCACTTTCCAATCTGAAACAAAATGTCAGAGAAGGAATTAGAAGCATGATGAGATCAAAGATTTCTTGATTGCATGCCTGTTTCCTTGGATTCCATGTTCCCTGATCATGGCAGGCTTTTCCTACCTTACTTAGGACCTTTTTATTAGGAGCAAACCTAATAATAGTCTGACCAGAAGAAGAGAAATGACCAGAAATGGTGAAGCATAGAAATAGCAGACAGTGGTTTGAAGTGATTGTTGAGGGGCTGGAACAGTTTTTGTCTCTGAGGAAGATGGTGAGAAATGACACTGATTTGTAATATTCCAGAAAAGCAGCTCAGCTCTAGCTAGGTCTGTGATGACTCCACAACTTTATCTACTACACTTTTCTTAGGGTTGAAGTTCAGGTTGCAAAGCCCAAATGCCAAGAAAGAAAGGGCTGTCTCCACTTTCATCCTGGCAGACTTAAGAGCTGGGATGGGTGGTTGATTTTCCAGATTGGTCATTTGGCCCCCAACCCTCCTTTATCTTTGGAATTGAGTTTTATTTTGGGGAAAAGAAGATAAATACTTGGGAGCCTTTTGGCATCTAATTGTGTTGCCTCATTCATATCATTGATCCCTTATTCCCAGTGGATTTTGGAATTTTTCCTAAATGTAAACTTATTACACTTCAGACTAAGATCACAGTGATTTCCTGAATATTGACCAGTCCTGAAATATGACAATATCTCTGAACCCAGAGCAAGGGTCTCTTGGTCTTAGTAACCTTGGATATCTCTAAATAAAGTACTAGAAAAGAACACAATCTAGAAAACTATTCCTGGGAAGGAATAATAAAACAAACATCAAAGCATACTTCTTATATACCAGATACTATTCTAAGCACATAACATGTACAAATTCATTTAATTATCATAACAGCATTATGCGATAAGTACAATTGTTACCCTATTTTCAGATGGGAAAATTGAGGCACAGAGTGGTTGAGTTATTTGCTCAAGGTCACTCTACTACTTAATGGCAGAACGGGGGTTCAAACTCAGGTAGCAGTAGTAGTAATATCCAGGTAATCCTATACAATAAAAGCCTAATATGCTAAGTGCCCGGTCCACTAGTCAGCCATTCAACCAATCAAAGCATAATATGCTAATGATATGCTAAGGCCACTCAACTGCTCGCTATGACATGCACTGACCACCAGGGGGCAGTTGACCAGTTGCTATGACATGCACTGACCACCAGGGAGCAGATGCTCAGACCTGTAGGTTAGCTTGCTGCTGGGGTTCAGCTGATCAGTACTGAGCAAGATGGGCTAGACATGCCCTGGAGCCCTCCCGAGGTCCCTCCCTGGCTGGCTAAACTCCTGCATATCTCCCCAGCCCCGATCATGCACCAGTGGGGTCCCTTGGCCTGCGCCCTCTCTCAATCTGGGTCCTCTTGGGGGATGTTAGAGAGCCAGTTTTGGCCCAATTCCACAGGGGGAGCACCAGTCAGTCAGAAGCCAGGCTCACAGCTGGTGAGCTCAGGGGTGGGGGTGGGAGCCTCTACTGCCTCTGCAGCAGTGCTAAGGATGTCCGACTGCTGCCATCAGACATCCCCTAAGGGCTCCTGGACTACAAGAGGGTGCAGGCCAGACTTAGGGACCCCCAAGTGTACGAATTTCGTGCACCAGGCCTCTAGTAATATAATAACAACAATAGCAGCAGCAGCAGTAGCAGCATTAATGAACATGTATTTAGTGCTTAATGTTCCAGGCATGTTACTAAGTCTTTTACCTCTATGATATCACTTAACCCTCACAAGAATAGGGAGTAGAAAGAGAGAAGGCAGTTCTCCAATTTACAGATGAGAAAACAGAAGTCTCAGTGGGACCATCTCACTCAAGGTCACACAGTTATGAGGAGGTAGAATTGGAATCCAGGCATCTCTGACACCACAACTCCACTCTACCTCGCCACTTTCCTGTAAGTGCAGTCCCAGAACTGACTATAGAAGAGACAAATTAGAAGACACAGGCAGTGCTTCCCTCAAGAAACTTACAATCAATAGTAGGAGTGGAATCAGGTACACACACAGGAAACAGAAAGTGAACAACTTCAAAGTACACAATAGGCTTCTAATTCTAGAGATCTGGAGAGTTCAGAAAAGAAAAAAGATTATTGAGAGAAGACTTATGGGGACAGGAGTTTTCAGCAGGGAAGGTAGGGATAAAGCTGGGCTATGAAGAAGGAATGGGACAGGCCAAAGTGAAGGAAGAGATAAAGAACAGGTAGAACTGCCTAAGCAAATCAGGAACACAAGAATTAGTGTTGTGAACACAGAGGAGGGGGAGGAGCTAATCCTGAAAGGTTCTGAGGAGTGGAATTAGAATGATAGAGTGGGGACAAACTGAATAATAATAATAATAGTAATAATAATAATAATAATAATAATAATAGCAACCAGCTTTTACTGAGCATTCAGTCTGTGCTAAACCCTTAGCATTCATTATCTCATTGAATCCTTATTACAATTCAATGAAGTATGTACTGCAGTTGTCCTCATTCTGCAGACAAAGTAAAACTTCAGAAAGAAATTCCCCTAAGATCACACAGCTAGGAAGTGGCAGAACTATAAGTCAAACGTAGTTGTTGCAACTCCAGAACTCAGACTCTTATTGAAAAGGCCTGAAAAGCTAAGCTGAGAGGATAAAAATCTAGCACAATGCCATGAACACCAGAGGTACTTAAATGGATAGAAGAAGATTGAATAAAGAAATAGTCAAATACTTGATGACAATGCTTTTTAAACCTATGTTCTCATAGCATTCCAATTTCTGTTTATTAAACCGTATTTCTTTATTATTTAATTTATTGGGGTGACATTAGTCAAAATTATATAAATTTTCAATTCTATAATTCTATAATTATATACAATTCTATAATTTATAATTCTATAATTCTATAATTACAATTCTATAATTCATCATCTCTATATTGTATTGTGTGTTCACCACCCAACATCAAGTTTTACAATTCTATAATTCATCATCTCTATATTGTATTGTGTGTTCACCACCCAATATCAAGTCTCCTTCTGTCGCTATGTGTCCCCCTTTACCTTCTTCTACCTCCCCTTTCCCCTTTCCCTCAAGTAATAACCATACTATTGTCTGCGTCTGAGATTGTTTTGCTTAATCCCTTCACTTTTTTCACCCAGTTACCCAATCTCCTTCCCCTATGATAACTGTCATTCTGTTCTCTGTATCTATGAGTCTGTTTCTATTTTGTTTACTTGTTTATTTTGTTCATTAGATTCCACATATAAGTAAAATCATATGGTATTAATCTTTCTTTGACTGACTTATTTCACTTACAATAATACTCTCCAGGTCCATCCATGCTGTAGCAAAAGATAAAATTTCCTTCTTTTTTGTGGTCATGAAGTATTCCATGGTGTAAGTGTATCACAGCTTTCTATCCACTCATCTATTGATGAGCACTAGCTGCTTCCAAATCGTGGCTATTGTAAATAATGCTCCAATGAACATAGGGGTGCATATATTCTTTCAAATTAGTGTTTTGGGATTCTTCAGATATATTCCCAGAAATGGGATTGCTGGTTCAAAAAGCAGTTCATTTTTTTTATTTTCTGAGGTCATTCTAATACTGTTCTCCACAGTGACTGCACCAGTCTGCATTTTCACCAACAGTGCATGAGGGTTTCCTTTTCTCTGCATTCTCCCCAACATTTGTTTGTTGATTTATTGATATAGCCAATCTGACAGGTGTGAGGTGGTATCCCATTTTGGTTTTAATTTGCATCTCTCTGACAGTGTTAAGTCTATTGGCCATTTGTATGTCCTCTTTGGAGAAGTATCTATTCAGGTCCTTTGTGCATTTTTAAGATGATTGTCTGGTGTGTTTTTTAAAATATATTTTTATTGATTTCAGAGAGGAAGGGAGAGGGAGAGAGAAACATCAATGATGAGAGAGAATCATTGATGGGCTGCACCGTACACTGGGGATTGAACCAGCAATCCAGGCATGTGTCCTCTGTGACTTCCTGTTTCATAGGTTACTCGCTACTCAACCACTGGGGTGGATTGTCTGTTTTGTTTTTGTTTTTTGTTTTTGGTTTTGTTTTTTGTTTTTTTGGTGTTGAATTGTTTTAGTTCTTTATAAATTTTGGATATTAACCTCTTATCAGATGTATTGGCAAATATGTTCTTTCATTCAGTGAGTTGTCTTTAATTTTTTGATGGTTTCCTTTGCTATGCAAAACATTTTTAGTTTGATATAGTCCCATTTGTTTATTTTTTCTTTTTTATCCATTGCCCAGAGAGAGATATAAGAAAAAATATTGCTATAAGAAATGTGTGAGATTTTCTGCAGTGTTTTCTCTAGTATTTTTATGGTTTTGAGTCTTAAATGTTATTCTTTAATCCATTTTGAATTTATTCTTGTGTATGGTATAAGAAAGTAGCCTAGTTTCATTTTCTTTCAGCAATTATTTATGAAGTTACATTTGGTATTAGCCCATGGGTATCACTTGTCTAATGCCAAGACATTTCATAGTGACAGAGATTCCTCCCATATTCTAAGACTGTCCTGAAAACAGAAATTTCTCATGTGACTTGCTCAGGTTTCTTTTGTTTCCAGTGACTAGGGTAGAGCCTACCATCTGTTACTTGGATCCAAAAACGTATGTTACGAGAATATATCCATTTCTGTCAGTCTCCATCCTCATCCTTTGCTTCCTTCTCTTTGTTTCTCCTAGATACAGCTTATTGAAAGCATTGGCAGAAAACTTTCTGTCCTACGGGAGGCCCAGCGAGGATTGCTGGAGGACATCAATGCCAATTCTGCCCTTGGGGAAGAGGTGGAGGCCAACCTAAAAGCTGTCTGCAAGTCCAATGAGTTTGAAAAATACCGTTTGTTTATTGGGGACCTGGATAAAGTGGTCAACCTGTTGCTGTCACTCTCTGGACGACTGGCCCGGGTAGAAAATGCTCTCAATAGCATTGATTCAGAAGCTGACCAGGAGAAGGTAGAATTGGGATCTCTTGGGTGTGGATGGAGTAAAATGCCATATGTGTCTTCTTGGGGCTTTCTCTTTCAAGTTCGGGTAGTCTGGGAAGCAGTAGAGCATAGTGTTATGAGTGTGAACACTGACTTTTAAATGCTTTGAAATTCTGGCTCTACCCCTACCGGTAATTACCTGTGTGACAATAGGCAACTTACTTAACCTTACTCTCTCTCAATCTCTTAAAAATGGGTGAACACACTCCCTACCACATAAGGTTTGAAAATTAAATTAGATAATTCATGTTAATGTCTTAAAACAGGGCCCGGAACAGGGTAAACACTGGATCAGTGTTGTCAGTAGTAATAGTAGCAGCAGCAGCAATTTCTCTCTCTCTCTCTCTCTCTCTCTCTCTCTCTCTCTCTCTCTCTCTCTCTCCCTCTCTCTCTCTCTCTCTCAGAGGGCAAGGTCTCACCAAGTATTTGAGATTGGGAGACTGTCAGTTCCACAGGTTGGGTCAATCTGCATACATTCATGAACCCAAACTACATTGCCTTTCCCTGTGCAAGTGGTGTTAGATAAAAATTTGATTTTACAGTAAGAGTCACATAGGCATGTGCCTACACAGAGACACCTCCACAGAGACAGATACCATTTTAAAAGCATTCTCACAGAGATGGTTGTTCACCAGACAGAAAGGGCCTGAGCTAGCTTTGTCAGAGCCTCCCCTACCTCAGTGATGGTCCACTAATTAAAGTCACCTTAGAGATGGAAAAAAGGGAATTGTATATCCCCCTGGCCAGAATCACTTTCATGTGTATTCTCGCCTTGCTATAGGAAAGAAAAACTTTTGCATGAAGGTAGACTTCAGGGCAGGGAATCTACAATTGATTAGTTAGCAGAATGTGTAGTTGGTTTATGGCAGCATGCCCGGTGGAGCAATGGGTAATTGAAATGACCCTTAATTGGTCTTCTATTTCTCCAGTTGGTGCTGATAGAGAAGAAGCAGCAGCTGACAGGGCAGTTGGCAGATGCCAAGGAGCTGAAGGAGCACATGGACCGGAGAGAGAAGTTGGTATTTGGCATGGTCTCCCGCTACCTGCCTCAGGACCAGCTCCAAGATTATCAGCACTTTGTGAAGATGAAATCTGCTCTCATCATTGAACAGCGAGAGCTAGAAGAGAAGATCAAGCTTGGGGAAGAGCAGCTCAAATGTCTCAGGGAGAGCCTACTCCTGGGGCCTAGCAATTTCTAATTCCACCAACAGACTGCCGACATCATCACTGCCCTGCCCACAATGGGAAGTGCTTGCAATCTTGTTAGCAGTTTGTTAGCAAATAGATAGCATTAGTTAGCAGATCGTTCCATATTTCTCTACCCTGGATGTCTCTCACTGCCCCTTACCAAGTGGTGCACCCAACCAGCTAGGAGACTCTGGGGAGACCCCAAACTTCTACCCTAGGAAGTAAAAGCAAGAAGTAGAAACTGTAAGAGTGTGATCATACAACCACACTCTTTCCCACAGTTTGCACAGCAAGCACTTAGCACACACAGAACCAACAAAGTGCCTTCATTCTTCTTTGTACTAGGCTATCAGATACATCATGCATTCACCACCCACCCACACCATAATCAGCCTTTCAAGGCTCAGAGAGAAACTGCAGATGCAGTTCCACTCTTCCCCAAGGCTCACAGCCCAGCCATTTCCCGCAGAAATTTGACTGTCTTGAGGGCATTTACCTACTGGAATTTCATGGCTTTACTCAAGCTTTGCAGTGGGAAGCAAAGAAGGAGGAATTTTACTTAACAGAATGTGAGCAAAAGATTTGGGATCCCCAGATGCCCTGCTGGGTAGAGCTAGGCTTAGTGAAATTGCCCCCATCCCCACCTTCCCCAGCATCTGCATAAAGGGAAAGAGGCCCACTGTCAGCCCTGACTAGTGTGGTTCTCCTCCGTCCTAAGACTTTGGACCTACCACTTCCTGTTTCATCTTGCCTTTGTATTGCTGGGGTTACAGGTGGCTACCTTAAGGGTTCCACACTATGGGCCATAAATAGCTCTGCTAAAGCTGACTTCTGCATACATGTTTCATTATTGGGGGGAAGGGGTTCTTATTGTTATATTTTAAATGTTCTTTTGACTTTATTTATTTTTATTGTGTTTTTTTTTCTTTTTTTAACTAATAAGGTGAGAAGAGGGGAGTTAGAAAGGGAAAAGTTAGTCCAGAAGGAGAACATTTTCTGTAGATCAGCTTGAATTCACCATGGCTAGGTAACTGGGTGTCAAGGCTTTGAATTATTCCCACCATAGCTGACAAGTGTCTAAGAAAGTTCTCACCTTGAACTCAGAGCTTCTCCACTGTGGCCTGGTCCTATACTTCCATTGAAGTATGGATAACCATTCCCCGACAGGGTCCAATTTTTTCTTAATTATTTTTCCTTGAAACCAAAGAAATCTGAAACTGACCTAGGTCCACCTATTTCTCCAAGTCTTCAAGCTAAGGAAAGGGGAGAGATAAGCTCAGGAGGAACTCCTCTGCCTAATTACTTTCTCAGCTTGTGGCCTGGCTCAGGGAACCAAAATTCATGGTAACAGAAAGCTCCAGTCAGGGCCAGCCCCCAGTACAAATTATGAACCAGCCAGGATCTGAGGCAGACAAACAACTGATGCTGCTGCTATTGCCTAGTTCCTGGCACTGGTAGCCAGTTTCTGTCCTGGGAAAGCCTTCAGGTGACGGCAGGAAGGTAGTTGTAGTTGTGGCCAAATTGTCGTGTTCTACAGCTTAGTTCCCTATTCCTTGCTAACTGGCCCATGCTTTGTATTTCCCAGTCCTGCCCAGCATCCCTGACATCTGTTCTAGTCATTGCTGAGTTCCTCACTATCTTTGGAGGTTAACTGTAGCAGCAGGGGTGCCTCAATTGACCAAAAGAATTTGCTAAGGAATTTTGCTGCTGCTACAAATACTGGTTCCTAACTTCCGTTTCCTCCTCATTGTATTTGGAAACAATGGAAGAATCTTGGCCAGCAGAGTGTCCTGAATGGGGGGAGATGGCTGAGTATGCTCTTAGTACACTGCTGCTGTCAGAACTACTGTTAAAATGTCAACCTGCCATTCTCCCCACAAGTGGAGAATTCTGCTTTATTCAGGAAGGTTGATGGCTTGTAAAGGGCTAGACTTACCCAAGCCAAGGTTGAGGAAGGTAGGGGAGTGCTTTTAATATAGGCTGTGGCCGCCATGTTTATAAAAACACAGGCTCTAAAATAAACAACAAGCAAGATTGAGGTGAGGCCAATGTAGTCTGAGAGAGAGAGAGAGAGAGAGAGAGAGAGAGAGAGAGAGAGAGAGAACAGATATTTTGGAAATATAGGCCCATAGAAAAGAGTGATCACTCACCTGGACACTATGGCCATAGTCTTAGTTTTTCTAGTCAGCGGTAGGTTGGTTGTACCTTAAGTTTATCACTAAAATTATATCAACTCATATTTTGTCCCTCATCCCACCTCAAATTATTTTAGAGTTGGAATCAGAACAAAAGGATGCTCACTTGTACACAGAGGGACAGTTTCCAAAGATCTTAATAAAATAAATCCAAAATTATATTGCTCAATATAATTAATGCCCAGCACTGATGACTTGGCAGTCCTACTGTGAGTGATAGTGCTATAAAGCTGTCCCTATTACTTCAAATGCTGAGTTTCTCCTCTGTTCTCATGACCTGGGCTCTGCCCTCCATAAAGGCCTGCCAGAAGGTAGAAGTTTGGAAGCCAGGCCAAGGGATTCCCACAAAGCATTATTGGTCTTGACATCTGCCCTCTTCTTCAAATACTCATACAGGCCCCAGTGCGTAATAGGTAAGTACAGTGGTTGATACATGGAGAGGAATCAGTGCAAGAGCTACTATGACACGTCCCTTCTAACTCCCCACTCCCAGAGCCTTGGATAATCGAGTCTCCTTGAACACTACTGGCTGCAGACTCGGCCAGGGTATAGCAGTAAATGCTCAATGGGAATCCAACAGAAACAGACAGAGACACTGAAAATAAAGTCCTCGCAAGGGAAAAACTGGAAGCAGAGGTACAAAGAGGATGAAAAGATGAAAAGCCTCTTTTAAGACCAGGTTCAGGTTCTGTTTTCTATTTAACCTCATGTGCCAAAAAGTTGTTTAGGGGCACTAGAGTCACAATGCCAGCCTCCCTAAAGGTGCTGCTCTGCCAGTAGCAAGTTTCAGCTGGAGGAAGCCGGGCACATTTCTGGCCACTTCCTCTGGTCTGCAGCTTGGTGACTCCCGTTGCTTTTGCCAAAGGAGTTATCTATGCCAATAATATTTCTGTAACAGCATATTATATTCTTTGAAGATTAGTAGATCTTTAGAGGGGGGTGGGCAGGGGGCAATTTCTATAGATAACGAATCAGTGTTTGTTGTACAACTGTTGGGGGTCATCTATCCCATGTGAAGCTATTATTTTTCTGAGTCTTAATTGTTTCTGTATTTGTGTCCTCCACCACTCCCTTCTTGGCTGACATTGATATGCCTGTCAGATTGTCATCAAGGGTTATACTTCAATAAAAGGTGCTAAGGACAAAAAAAATTATCTCATGTGTTTTGACTGAGGTGATGGAAATGTAATATCCTGTTGAAAACTATTGGAAAGGAATTTGGTCACCTATCCATAGTTCTTCATAGAGTTTTATCCACATTCCTAAATCTTTAACCTGGCCCCTCAGGGATTGCATTGGTACTATATCATTCATTATCCCCAGTAAAATAATTTAGAATTCAGGAAGAGTCAACAATAGTTTTAACCATAAATGTAAATCTCAGCAGTATAAAGATTCCAGTTCTGAAGTCTTTTCTGATCAGAAGTGAACAACTTTCTACACCACCTCTAATCTTGAGTTCTGTCTACTAGTATCATCTTCCTTCTACCAGTATCATCTTCCTTCTACCTGATGTTCCGGTCTCACACCCTCAATCTTAGCAACATAACGAAGATTACCTCAAGCTTTAGACCCAAATGCACTCTAGGCAACTCTGCTGACCATGAAAAACTTAATTTTTTTCCTGATCCATATATTGTTCATATCCCAACTGATATTCTATTTCAGATATCCAGTATGGGGGAATGGAAAGAGCCTAGGTTTGGCATTAGCATGAACTATGTTCCTGGTTCTGCCACTTAGTCTATGAACTTCGTAATTTGCTCAACTTATAATTTCCTTTTTATCTATAAATGGAAACAATAATATATATTTTACAGGGTTGGTGTGGCTTAAAATAATAAATGAAAGCTACCAGCTACCCACTGAGAAGTTGTTAGAAAGACATAATCCCGGGCTCCGCCCAAACCCATGGACAAAAGTCTGCATTTTATTTAGATTCCCAGGATGTTGATATGCATATTAAAGGTTGAGAAGGAGTAATCTATCACAAACATGCTCAATACATGGTAACTACACATTATTCTAGCCCTGATTTACTCAATCATTCCTTCTGAATCCTACACATATTCTTGCTCTTCTCATACTGCCTGCCTAAATCAGTTCAGAAAGGTTGCATGATATAACATTGATATATAAAAGCCCTTGTATTTCTATACATTAGCAATGAACAATCTAAAAAAAATCAAGAAAACATTTCCCTTTACAATGGCATCAACTTAATAAAATACTCAGGGATGCATTGAACAAAAGAAGTGCAAGTACACTGAAAACTACAAAATCATTGTTGAAAGAAAATTTTAAAAATCTAAAGTATAACAACATCCATGTTTATGGATGGAAAGACAATATTGTTTAAATGACATTGCTCCCAACATTTATCTACAGATTCAATGCAATCTTTATGAAAATCATAGCTGGCTTCTTTGCATAATTTGAAAAGTCAAACTTGAAATTCATATGTAATTGCAAGGAACCCAGAATAGTTAAAATAATCTCCAAAAAGAACAAAGTTGGTAGACACACACTTCTCGAGTTCAAAACTTATTACAAAACCACAGTAATCAAGACAGTGTGATACAAGCACAAGGTTAGACACATAAATAAGTGGAATAGTATTGAGAGTACAGAAAACCTCACATTTATGGTAAATTAATTTTTGATAAGAATACCAAGATAAAATGGAGAAAGAATAGTTTTTCAACAAATTATGTGGGGACAAGTGAGAAACCATATGGAAAAGAACGACATTGGACCCCTGCTTTACACCACATGCAAAATTAACTTGAAATGGGTTATAAACTGAAATATAAAAGTTAACATTACAGAACTCCTAGAAGAAAATATATTAGTAAATCTTCCTGACACGAGGTTAGGCAGTGATTATTTAGAACTCTAAAAGCACAAGTGACAAATAAATAAATAATAAACAAACAAACAAATAAATAAATTGAAGTACATAAATATTAAAAACTTTGTGCTGCAAACAATACTATCAAAGCAAAATCACAATCCACATAATTGGAAAAATATTGATATATCATATATCTAATATTAGACCTTTATTGAGAATATATAAATAACTATTAAAATTCAATGATAAAAATAAGTAACTAAAATGGGCAAAGGATTATAATAGACATTTCTCCAAAGAATATATGCAAATTGCCAATAAGTACAGGAAAGATGTTGAACATTAAGGACCTACAAATAAAAACTATAGACCTAGCAGGTTTGGCTCAGTGGATAGAGCGTCGGCATGTGGACAAAAGGGTCTTGGGTTTGATTCCAGTGAAAGGCACGTACATATGTTGGGTTACAGATTCCTCCCGGCCTGGGTCCTGATCAGGGCATGTGCAGGAGGTAACCAATTGATATGTTTCTCTCACATCGATATTTTTCTCTCTGTCTTTCCCGCTCCCTTCTACTCTCTCTAGAAAATCAATAGAAAATATCCTCAGGTGAGAATGAAAAAAAAAAAAAAAAACTACAATGAGAAATTACCTTATACCCACTACAATAGCTATAAAAAAAAGACAAAAATAACAAGTGTTGGTGAGGATATGCAGAAATTGAAACACTCATACATTGCTGGTGGAAAACAATTTGGCAGTTTCTTAAATATTGAATATAAAGTTTTCTTTAAACTTTTTTATTTTTTAGAGAGAGGAAGAGAGAGAGAGAAACATAAATTGGTTGCTTCTCACCTGGGCCCCATCTGGGGATTGAAACTGCAACCTAGGTATGTGCCCTGACCAGAAATCAAACCAACCAGCTCTTGAGCATATTTACTTCCTCTGTGCCTGGATGTCCTCTTCTGTGGATCAGAGATAACAAAAACACATACCTCATAGGTTTGATGTGAGAAATTACTGAGTTAATCCATGAAACATGCTTAAAACTGGGCCTAGAATAAAGTAAGTACTCAATTAATGTTAACCATTATTATAAAGTTAAAGTAGGAAACAAATGAGATTCTTGGTAGAGCTGGATATGCAGTAGGTCCTCAGTAAAAGGTGGTTCCCTTCCTCACCCACTCTGATCTGTGCCACAAGTCAGGATTTCCTTGGACTTGCAAAGAAAATGTTTCAGACTAAGGAGGTCACCATAGTAAGTATAATTTTCTGGCAAGCTTATCTTAATGGAAACAATGTCATCAATTAGCTGTCTCTACCGCCATTTCCCAGAAAATACCCCATTAAGAGCAGTAGGGTACAAAGGATTTTACATGTGGACTACTTGGACTCCAACTTGAGGATAGTGTAGGGAAACCCTCTACTTTTTTCAACCTCTCTTTAGATTTGGAGTCTACTTAATTGAATTCCCTACCCTAGGTTAGGCAGTTTCACATATTTTTACTTCCACTATTTTTTTCTATCTAAATATACACTTTAAAAAATCTTCACTTAATCTTTAAGAGCTCTATGATTTTTAAACACTTAAGTAGAAATTCAGAATTTTGTCAGCATTTTTACTGTATGTAAATTAAAAGGGATGTAACTGTAATGTCATTCATTCAACTAATATGGTGGGTATTGGTTTATGCTCAGGACAATCAGAAGTGAACGAAATAGACAAAGTGCATGGTCATAGTACATTTTATCCCAATGCAAGGGAGTTGAACAATGCAAACCATAGAGAAGATGCTCTAGTTGTAAACTATGTTTCTTAAATATGGCACTTCATCCTGGATTTGCTCATCGCTATTAACTGAGTAAAACAACATGGTTTTCAATTCCCAATTTCTTCCCAGCTACTGATTTTTCCTCCTAAAAAGGACAATTAATGGAACTCACTTTCTCAGGTGGTGTGTTGGTCATATTTTTTGCAGAGTAAATAATTTTTAAAATATATTTTATTGATTTTTTTACAGAGAGGAAGGGAGAAGGATAGAGAGTTAGAAACATCGACCAGCTGCCTCCTGCACACCTCCCACCAGGGATGTGCCCTCAACCAAGGTACATGCCCTTGATGGGAATTGAACCTGGAACCCTTCAGTTTGCAGGCCGATGCTCTATCCACTGAGCCAAAACGGTCAGGGCCAGAGTAAATAATTTGGGAAAAGGCCATATCACTGAAAATTCTTTTCAACTTGAAAATGTATGAGGTTAAATATGAATAAATCAAAGTGCTGAAAAAAATAGCATTTGTACCCTGATTTGTCCACATTTTTTAGTTTGACAAAAGTAAAATATCAGAACCGTTAGTAGATATAACAAATGATAACTTTTAATTGAGAGAAATCTCTTATACTGGCTAAGCTTAAACAGCTACCATTTAGAAGTCTCACAAATGACTATATATTTAAACACCTTTTACAAATATAAAACTTTTGTTTTAGGTATGTAGATTGTGGTAAGAGGGAAGAGGGGCAGATAGAGAAGAGTAATGAGACTGGATAAATTAGATAATGGTGCATATTTAGAACATAATTTTGGTCACTTCCCCACAGCCTGGTAGCTATTAAGTCTGATTGAAGAATCAGTTACTAAAACCTTTGGTAAACAAATCCAGTTTTGACAAAACATAGCCTAAACCATGTCTGTTCCTAAAACAACCTGAAAATGAGGAAAACCATGTGTCTCCTGGACCTTGCTGGGATGGCACTCAAAACCTTTATACCTACCCCCACTGTGATAAAGTGTTCTTTTATCAGTTCTGCAAGAGGGGTATTTTGTAGTTATTAAGGTGAAGAAATAACATCCTACCTGCTTCCAGGCTCTGAGTATAGGGTGCGCATAACACCGCCCTTCAAACCTGATCCCCAAATGGCATATAAGGCCAGTTCCCTCTACCTGGCCTCACTGCCCACAGGATAAAATCCAGACTCCTTGTATACAAGGCCCTTCATAATCTATTTCATATGTACTTCTCCAGCTTTGACCTCTGACACCTCCTCACATTCATCCTTAATTCTTGCCAGTTCTCCTAACATGTTACACAGTCTCATCCCTCTGTGCTTTCACAGAAGTAAATACCTCTGCCTGAAATCCCTCCCCTGATTTCTTCCATTTAACTAATTGCGGCTTGTCCTTTGATACAACTCAGATTTCACTTCCTTCAGAAATATTTCTTTATTATACTAATAACAGTGTATGATGTTTGGGTAAGATAATTGTTTATGCTTTCTGTCTCTCCCTTTAGGCGGTGGGCTTCTCAAGGGCACCAATTTATACCACTAACAGCGCAGTAGCCCTAGCTCATATTAAACATTTCAGAAATGTAGGGTAGCCCTGACCGGTTTGGCTCAGTGGATAGAGCGTTCACCTGCGGACTGAAGGGTCCCAGGTTCGATTCCAGTCAAGTGCATGTACCTTGGTTGCGGGCACATCCCCAGTAGGAGGTGTGCAGGAGGCAGCTGATCAATGTTTCTCTCTCATTGATGTTTCTAACTCTCTATCCCTCTTCCTTCCTCTCTGTAAAAAATCAATAAAATATATTTTTTTTAAAAAGAAATGTAGGGTAGTAATACTTATGAGAGAGATGCATTTATGACGCTCTTGCTGTAGGATTCATATTTTGGAGATATTTTATGCTAGCTTATTCTACTTAACAAAATTATTAAATACTAGAGGCTTGATGCACAAATTTGTGCATGGATGGGGTCCCTTGGGTGGCCTATGGGGTGGCCTGGCACTGTCCCCTCACCTGCTCCACCATTCTGCCTGCAGGTGGTCAAGCAGGTGCAGCCCCCTTGCCAGGCTCCCTGAGTGCCTGGGAGCCAGGCAGTAGCTCCACCCCACACAATTGGGTCCCACTCACACCCTCGTTGTCTTGGTGCCACCCCTTCACCTGCTCCACCATCCCACTGTGCTCCACCATCGGGGCTGGCAGCATCTCCATTGCAACCTGCTGCCAAAGCCACGTCACCAATGCCTGCCATGTTCTGCACCACCCCCTGGTGGTCAGCACACGTCATAGTGAGTGGTCAAACTCCTGGTCCAACTCCCGGTCAAGGGGACAATTTGCATACTGGATTTTATTATATAGATTGGGGTCTCTTAAAGTCTAGTCCTAGTCCCTCTTCTCCTTGTTCTCTCTCTTTCATGTATGTGTAGTTGATTCCTAAAATTTATCTCCAGTTCAGGTCTTCTCATAGTTCCAAAGCTTTATATCTGTTTAAATGCCCAATGACACTTTATTTTTTAAAATTTTGTTTTATTGCTTAAAGTATTACAAAGAGTGTTTAATAAGTCTCCATTTTCCACCTTGACCTTCCACCCTCCTCCCCTACCCCCCAGTGTCCTGTGTCCATTGATTATGCTTATATGCATGCATACAAGTCCTTAAGTTGATTTCTTAACTCCCCCACAACCCTCCTGAGCCTTCCAGCTGTAGTTTGAAAGTCTGTTCAATGCTGTTTTGCCTCTGTATCTGTTTATGTTCATCAATTTATAATGGTCTTTATTATCCATAAATGAGTGAGGTTATGTGATATTTTCCTTTCATTGACGCTTATTTCACTTAGCATAATGCTTTCCAGTTCCATCCATGTTGCTGCAAATGGTAAGAATTCCTTCCTTTTTATAGCAGCATAGTATTCCATTGTGTAGATGTACCACAGTTTTCTAATCCATTCATCTGCTGATGGGAACTTAGGCTGTTTCCAAATCTTAGCTATGGTAAATTGTGCTGCTATGAAAAATAGGGGTGCATATATCTTTTCTGATTGGTGTTTCTGGTTTCTTGGGATATATCCCCAGAAGTGGGATCACAGGGTCAAATGAGAGTTCAATTTTTAATTTTTTTTCAGGAAACTCCATACTGTCCTCCACAGTGGCTGCACCAGTCTGCATTCCCACCAGCAGTGCACGAGGGTTCCTTTTTCTCCACATCCTCTCTAGCACTTGTCATTTGTTGATTTGTTGATGATAGCCATTCTGACAGGTGTGAGATGATACTTCATTGTTGTTTTGATTTGCATCGCTCGGATGAGTAGTGACTTTGAGCATGTTTTCATATGTCTCTTGGCTTTCTGAATGTCCTCTTTTGAAAAGTGTCTATTTAGGTCCTTTGCCCATTTTTTGATTGGATTGTTTATCTTCCTTTTGTTAACTTGTATGAGTTACCTATAAATGTTGGAGATTAAACCTTTATCAGTGATAACATTGGCAAATATGTTCTCCCATGCAGTGGGCTTTCTTGTTGTTTTGTTGATGGTTTCTTTTGCTGTGAAGAAGCTTTTTATTTTGATGTAGTCCCGTTTGTTTATCTTCTCTTTAGTTTCCATTGCCCTAGGAGCTGTATTGGTGAAAAAATTGCTTCAGCATATGTCTGAGATTTTGTTGCCTTTAAATTCCTCTAGTATTTTTATGGTATCCCATCTTAGATTTAAGTCCTTTATCTATTTTGAGTTTATTTTTGTGTATGGTGTAAGTTGGTGGTCTAGTTTCATTTTTTTGCATATATCTGTCCAATTTTCCCAACATCATTTATTGAAGAGACTGTCTTGACTCCATTGTATGTTCTTGCCTCCTTTGTCAAATATTAATTGAGCATATTGGTTTGGGTCGATTTCTGGGTACTCTATTCTATTCCATTGGCCTATATGTTTGTTCTTGTGCCAGTACCAGGCAGTTTTGAGAACAGTGGCTTTGTAATATAGCTTGATATCTGGTATAAAGATCCCACCTACTTTGTTCTTTCTCAGGATTGCTGCAGCTATTTGGGGTCTTTTTTTATTCCAGATGAATTTTTGGAGAGTTTGTTCTAGGTCTGTAAAATATGCTGTTGGTATTTTAATGGGGAGTGTGTTGAATTTATAGATTGCTTTGGGTAGTATGGACATTTTAATGATGTTGATTCTACTAATCCATGAACATGGTATGTTCTTCCATCTGTTTATGTCTTCCTCTATCTCTTTTTTCAACATCCTGTAGTTTTCTGAGTAGAAGTCTTTTACCTCTTTAGTTAAATTTATTCCTAGGTATCTTAATTTTTTTGTGTGTGATGGTAAATGGGATTGCTTTTTTAGTCTCTCTTCCTCTAAGTTCACTATTGGTGTATAGAAATGCCATAGACTTCTTGGCATTAATTTTGTATCCTTCTACATTGCTGAATTCATTTATTAAGTCTAATAGTTTTTGACAATGACACTTTAAACCTCCATGTGTCCAAAACTGAACATGAGATCTTTCCCTCCAAAACCTGGTCCCCTACAGTGTTCTTTATATTTCAATGAATAATAACCCCTATCCAACCAACTAAGAAAGACAGACATCCTACATCAAAATATTAATGATAAATTTATTTTTTAAATGTTAGTAATCAATTTTTAAAACTTTATCATTATAATCTGGAACAAAATTGTCAAGCACCGTCACACTGCCTCCCATACTGTTGATTTCTCCTCAATAGCATTTTTATAGCCACAACTATATATTTATCTGTATGACTTGTTGATTAATGTTTTAGTCTTATGCTAGATTATAATCTCCAAAAGAGCAGGAATCTTTGTCCAGTTTTCTTTATAGTATTTGTTTTGGTCAAATAGAGTTCTTGGCTCCCACATCCCCCTTACCCCTATGTATCCTCACTTCACATAGGAAGGGAAAATGTTAATATCATAAAAATGTATCAAAATTATTCCATCAGAGATAATCAGAAAATAGCAAGAGACAGGTTTATGAAAAAGAAAGTTCACTTTAAAATATTTAATAAATGTGAAAATTTAGAAGCAACCTAAATGTCCAAAGTAGGGGAATTATTAATTTTGCATGGTACATACAATCCATGCAGGAAGAATAGACACCATTCCTTCCTTTGTTAGGTGATTACCCTGGCCAGAGACACAGACTACAAATGAGACTGCAACCCAAGCATTACCACCTGCATTTCCCAATAATAATAGTGTAGCCAAAAAAAAATAATAATGTACTTTGGAATCAAACTCTAATTCTATCAATCTTGGGTGGGCAAATGGAGGTCTGCCTATCTGAATGAGGTTTGTCTAAAGCAGTGTTTTTTCAAACTGTGTTCCTTGAAATACCAATAGTAACAGCATCTGGGAACATGTTAGAAATTCAAGTTTTGAGTCTCAACCCAGACCTACTAAATTAAAATCTATGGAGATGGGGCCCAGCACTCTGTTTTGCTTTTTGTTTTTATTTTTATTTTTTTATTTTTTTATTGATTAAGTTATTACATATGTGTCCTTATGCCCACATTACCCCCTATACCCTCCACTCATGCCCTCACCCCCCTGTTGTCTGTGTCCATAGGTTAGGCCTATATGCTTGCATATAAGTCCTTTGGTTGATCTCTCCTCCTTACCCCCACGCTCCCCGTACCTTCCCTCTGAGGTTTTACCCAAATCCCATTTTGGTCTCCAACCACCAGGTGGCAACCTTTGCCTAAGGTCCTATGAGTTGACCACTGGTTACAGTAAGTGGATATGGTCTAGTCACCTAACTGTCCAAAAGGCAGTAAATAGTAATGTGATATAAGGATGTGAAAAGAAAAGTGAGTGATGGAAAAGTAAGGAAAGAGATGGAATGAGGAATATGGCTGGAGGGGGCTTTATCACTGCTTTGAACTCAACAAGTTAGCTTGGGTAAGGAAGAAGAGATGATGTGTTCGGGGTACTAGTGTCAGGTTGATTAACATCTAACAATTCAGCTCATTATGGGTATAAAGCAATGTACCTAAATGTTGGAGTCTCTGTGAGCAACCAATTCCATCTATGCTTGTCATCTTTATAATCCCTAGATACCACCCCAAAGCAAGCACCACCTTACACTATCACCTTACCCTCTTCCCACCCTTGTACACTAATCATAAATTCCTTATCCAATTCTCTTCTCAACATTGATTTCCCTCTCTTGAGACCTTTCCACAGGTCTTCCTGAAACCACATTGCACAATAAATCAAGCTCAACCCATGGAAACATAGAGATACTGTGGTTGCCCCTCTTTATTTATCCTTCCTTAACTGTGACTTGGTAGTACCCTGAATATTCTACTTTCCATGCAGCTCTCTTTGGTGAAATGCATTATTTTTCTTATTCCCCATAAATTATAGGATTTGACAAAGATAGCAGAGGATGGGAAAACCCCAAAACAGAAATCTCAAAGGAGGATAAATTTTTTCTCATCTCTGGCAATGCAGACATGTCACCTAGCATCTTAGCTTCTCAGTTCTGTTGCCTCAATTCTATTTTACTTCAGCCACTGTAACTCATAACTACACAGTGGATAATTTCATCTTCAGGAAATCCACATTGGAAATCTTTTACATACATATAAATATTTTAATGATTTCAGAGAGGAATTGAATGGGAGAGAGAAATAGAGAACATTAAAGATGAGAGAGAATCATTGATTGGCTGCCTCCTGCACACTCCACACTGGGCATAAGCCTGCAACCTGGGCATGTGCCCTGATCAGGAATCAATCCTTGACCTCTTGGCTCATAGGTTGCCTTTCAACCACTGAGCAACGCCGCAGGGCTGGAAATCTTTTTTGACTTGTTTATCTTTTTCTTCTTTTCTGCCTTCTATAGAAGAGATGGAATTTTCTTCTTCTGGTTTAAAAGTTATACATTCTATCTTTGTCCTTATTTTGGTTTCCCTTAACATGCATATTTATTTAGTCATATTAATTTATCAATACCTATGTCTTCCTTTAAAAAATACAAGTATTTGAACACGTTCTTATGTCCTTTGGGTACTATTACACCTGCCTTATCATTTTGATAAGGTTTAAAAACTGAGATCTGGGTTACTATGAATATGCTTTTTCTTCTGTTTTGGTCAGTATTTTTTAAATTTTCATATTAGCAATAAACTATACCATGATATTTATCACACTTACTTCCCATATCTCTTGTAGCATCTCTTTTTCTCTTCTAATTTGAAAACCTCAAAAATTGCTGTTAATGAGGATTTTTGTGTGGCAAGCCTTCTGAGACATTGTATGCCCCAGAATATTTTATTAGTTTAGTATATTTAAATTAAAAATGAATTATATGTTCAAAGTACTTTTAAACATTACAAGTCTAGTCCTTTAAAAAGATTACTTGGTTGTCTTCTTGTACTCAAATTTGACAAGAAGTATGTTATCAATTTAATTCTTTTCTTTGTAGAATATTTTATTTTTCAATCTGGAAGCCTTGAGAAGTCTTTGATATATTTTTAAATATATTTTTACTAGAGGCTCAGTGCATGAAATTCGTGCAATGGGGAAGGGGGGTCCCTCAGCCTGGCCTGCACCCTCTTGCAGTCTAGGAGCCCTCAGGGGATGTCCGCCTGCCAGCAGTCAGACATCCCTCTTGCAGTCTGGGACCCCTCACTCCTTACCGCCCACCTGCTCACTGCTCCTTACTGCTTGGCTTGCTGCTCTTTAAAGCTGCTGCGGAGGCAGGGGAGGCTCCTGCCACTGCTGCTGTGCTCACCAGCCATGAGCCTGGCTTCTGGCTGAGCGGCGCTCCCCCTGTGGGAGTCACTGACCACCAGGGGGGGCTCCTGCTTTAAATATCTGTCCCCTGGTGGTTAGTGTGCATCATAGTGACCGGTCGTTCTGGTCGTTCTGCCATAATGGTCGCTTAGACTTTATTGTATAGATTGATTTCAGAGAGGAAGGGAGAGGAAGAGAGAAATAGAAACATCAGTGATAAGATAGAATCCTTGATTGGCTACCTCTTGCATGCCCCCTATTGGGGATCGAGCCCACAACTCAAGCATGTGCCCTTGTCCAGAATCAAATCCAAACCCTTCAGTCTGCAGGCCAATGGTCTATCTGCTGAGCCAAACTAGCTAGGTCAGTCTTTGATATTTAAAAATTCCATTTACCTTATCTTTCTTAGTCTGTGTTTTAAAAATGGGAAGAAGAGAGCCTCAGGTACTATAGAACCTATTGATCATTCCTATTTGTTGCCACTCTATAGGCAACTGCTATGATGAAGGCTTTATCCTGAAATTCATCGAAAGGAGCAGCACTGTGAGGAGTCCATGTCCTAGGTTCTAATACATCAGTTTTGGGGATTTGAAAGGGATGGAAGAGTGAATGTCCAATGAGGTAATCCCCACCTGTTTTCAACAACCTCCGACCAGTCAACCAAGCAGATGGATTGGGTGGTTTGTTTGGGTTTTTTTGTTATTGTTTTTTATTTCTTCCCTGATATACCCTGATTGATCCACAGTTACTGATAACTGTGGTTTGGGATGTTTCCACTGATTTCTGAAGTGGAGTGGAAATTGAAGGAAATACTAGAGAAAGGCTTCAAAAGCTTTCCTTAAACTTATCCTCTCTCTGATGCTTCCAGCTACCCCCTAGTCCAGGCTGCTAAAGGAAACTACACTGCTATGCAGATTGAAGCCACCACAAACTTCTTTTCTCAGCTGAGCCTTCAACTCAGCTACCTCTTCATTTGTTAGCTTCCTCTCGCATTTGTTCAGTGGCATTCGAATTTTCACCATACTTGTCAAGACCCTCCAATCCCACTTCTCTTCAGCAATGGGCTGAAAAACAGCACCTCACACAACTCCAGAGTCATCCTTTCATATGTGAATGGCAGCCCTAGAATATAACATGGAACACGGTTAAAATTAATAGCTCTAGTTGTGCTATACTGCAGCCTTGTAGAGACTTTGGGTCTTACTTCAAAGGCAAATGAAGGCAATGAAATGACACAAAAGGAAAATTATAGGCCAAACTCTATAGCCAATAAACATATCCTTCAGGAATAAATCAGAAATCAAGACATTCTCAGATGGAAAAACTAAAATAATTTTCCATTGCTAGACCTATATTGTGCCTAAAGGAAGTTCTTGAAGCATAAAAAATAATTTTTAGCCTGAGCCTGTTCTGCTCAGTGGATAAAGCATCAGCCTGTGAACTGAAGGGTCCCAGGTTTGATTCCAGTCAAGGGCACATCCCAGGTTGCGCACTCATTCCCCAGTAAGAGGTGTGCAAGAGGCAGGCGGTCATTAATTCTCTCTCAGAATTGATCTTCCTCTCTCTCTCTCTCTCTCTCTCTCTCTCTCTCTCTCTCTCTCTCTCTCCTTTTCTCTCTGAAATCAATAAAAATATTTTTTCAAAAATGAAAAAATACTAATAATTTTTAAAACAAAAATTTTTATGTGCATAGCAGGGTACTATACTACTAAGTTAATGTCCAAATACCTTGCTCCTTACCTTTTCAGCAGAATGAATTAATAAACAAAACAAGAGACCAGGATGTTTGGAACAGATCTCATGTTGTAGTGGCTTTAACAAGGTCCTAGGCAGTTGCAGTACACACCAGAGTTTCATATAAACTCATTATAGACATGGGATGAGTTGCCAAGACAGAGAGGAAGTTGTACAGCTTCCTTCAGGGGAATGAGTGAATCGGAACCCCTGGATTTCTATTTTCTACCTCTGTTCACACTGAGCACCTAGGTAGTGACAGGACCTGGATGGTTATAGACGTGTGAATATTTGGGTATTAGGCACCACAGCCCTAAGAACCTCAGTGAAATGTCTCATAGCAGAACTTGGTATGGAAGGGGTACAAGGAACGACAGAGCTCATCTCTGAATAAATCACATTGGCTGGGAGAGGAGCAATGAGATCTTTCTTGTCAGACTCTTCCTATTCTTTTCCTGGACTGCCTAAACCCCAAGATTCTGCTATAATTGAAGTGAGGTGCAAAGATCCCACAAAACAATTGATATTGGACTTCTGGCCAATGCTGTTGAGTAGGAACTCATATAGGATTTATTTTTCTAATTTAATCTGATTATCTTCTAATTTTTTTTTACTGTACTTTTAAAATTGGATCTTCAAAACACTTGATTTCAAATCATTTTTAAGCCTAAAATAGAGTTTAAAAGCAATATTGTTCAGCTGTTAAATACAATACTAACTCTGAAGCTACCCTACATTCTGCAACAAATCTTCAGTTCTATACCTCAAAATTGCTCAAAAATGGAAACTTTCAAAATTATAGTTATATTAACAAAGCCGCTATATTCAAAGTTTATCCCAAACTAGCAGTAACATAAACAAAGCAAAACTACAGTTACAATAAAATTCTATTTTCTCTATTTCACAAACCAGAGAATTAACTTCATTTTAATTAAGACTTTAAAATATAGGTTATCTTCTGTTAGGTGAAGAATGTGAGAGGAAGTATGCTGTGAACAGATGATATCCCTCCCTCCATTCCTCTTTCTTTTAAAAGAATTTTTTTAAATATAATTTTATTTATGTTAGAGATGAAGGGAGAGGGAGAAGGAGACAGAAACATCAATGGTGAAAAAGAATCACTGATCAGCTTCCTCCTGCATGGCACCACTGGGGATTGAGCCAGCAACCCAGGCATGTGCCTTGAGCAGGAATTGAACTGTGACCTCCTGATTCACAGGTTGATGCTCAACCACTGGGCCACACTGTTTGAGCCCTCTTTCTTTCTTTACTGTATCTAAACTAATAAAAGCGAAATAGTAAAATTAACCGTTTCTCCGAGACAGGGTAAGCCACGCCCACCAGCCAATCAGAGTGGCTGTATGCAAATTAGCACAGCCAAGATGGCGGCGGGAGACACCCGCCATCTGTTGCCTTCCTGCAGGCCACACGGGTGGGGGGGCCGGAGGAGCGACCACCCGCAGCCCCACACCTCCAGGCAGAAAGCAGCCTGGAAGTAGGTCCGTGATCTCGGGGGCTCGGGCACACACACACCTCCGTGAGTGCCCGAGCCTC
>PVJC01002593.1:0-55050 GCA_004026665.1 Murina feae
TAATAGTTGTGGAATACAGGCACCCATTGTAGTTGGGATCTTGCCTCATGGGTATTGGACTCTGGTAGCAGAACTGTAGTATACTCTTCCTCGGTAACAATCGAGGTTTTATGTCCCTTCCCTCCAGGCTCAAGGATGTACAGTCGATGGATGAGCTGAAGGATGTCTACAGCCATTTCCTGCTTTATTATGGTCGTGACATCCCCAAGATGCAGAATGCCGCCAAGGCCAACCGCAAGAAGCTGAAGCGTGTAAGGGAAGAGGGAGATGAGGAAGGTGAGTGCTGGGAAAGAAAACCCAGGAAACTTGATGGCCATGGCATCTCCAAGGATATCCTTGGCTGAGTGCCCTTTGGGGCTTTTCTATATGTGTCAGATCCTTGGGAGTGATTGGAAACTTGAGCACTAACTCCATTTTCCCTCCCAGGTGAAGGTGAGGAGGCAGAAGATGAGGAGCAGAGGGGACCAGAGCTCAAGCAGGCTTCCCGGCGAGACATGTATACCATCTGCCAGAGTGCTGGCCTCGGTAAAAGCTAACTCTTATGATCTGGGCATTCAACCTTGGGCAAGGGAAGTTCCCTGATAGTCACTGGTGGGTAGAAAGAGGACTTCAGAAACATCTGAGTGAATCACCAATCCAATTCCAAATACTTGCTCCCATGTGCCGTGCTCACCCCACAGTAATAGTGCAGTCTCTCCCTAAATTCCTGAAAGAATGGGAAACTCAACACGGTTGAAGGGAGACAGCCAATCCATTTTATCTTTGGAAAGTCCTTTTATTAAACTGTACCTCTGCTTTACTTCTGAGCCCAGGAGTTACATAGAAAATTTCTATTTCTTCTGCCTCATAACAACCCATCAGATGTTTAAAGTCATTTTTTTCATTGCTCTTTGTAAGACATCCTGGTCCTGCTTATTCGTGACCCTGTTAAAGTCTAGTTCTGTTAAAGTCTAGTTCTTAAGAGTCAAGAGCCCAGCTATTGCCTTACCTCTGACTCTCGTGTTTACTTAGATGGCCTAGCCAAAAAGTTTGGGCTTACTCCTGAGCAGTTTGGTGAAAACCTCCGGGACAGCTACCAGCGACATGAGACAGAGCAATTTCCTGCAGAGCCCTTGGAGTTGGCCAAGGATTATGTTTGCAGGTAGGCTTGCAACAGGTGGCTGTCAGGAGGAGGGGCCTGAGGCCAAAGATATTGCATCTTGAGCTCTTCCATTTTCCCCACAGCCAGTTCCCTACACCAGAAGCTGTGCTAGAAGGTGCCCGCTACATGGTAGCCCTGCAGATTGCCCGAGAACCCCTCGTCCGGCAGGTGCTGAGGCAAACATTTCAGGAGAGAGCCAAACTAAATATAACCCCCACCAAGAAAGGTAGAAAGGTGAGCTCTGGGCTTTAATCCAAGCTCTCTGCTTGAACTGAATTTCTCATAGCTCAATTGTCTGCCTGAGAGCAGAGAGGCAATCTTTTCTCCCAGGGTCAAGCCAGCCTATCTGCAGGCTGATGATTCCCTCTTGATGTATACAGGATGTGGATGAGGCCCACTACGCTTACTCCTTCAAGTACCTAAAGAACAAGCCTGTTAAGGAACTGAGAGATGACCAGTTCCTCAAGATCTGCCTGGCTGAAGATGAAGGACTGCTCACCATTGACATCAGCATAGATATGAAGGGGGTGGAAGGGTAAGCAAAGCACTGGGGTAGGAACTCTTGGGGAGGGCTTGGTGGTGAGTCTTTGGGAGGAAGGGGTCCCTTAGAAATGTGAACCACAGCCCTGGCTGGGTAGCTCAGTTGGTTAGAGTGTCATCTTGCTACACCAGGATTGCTGGTTCTTGTATGTCCAGGGTACATAAAAGAAGCAATCAGTGAATGTGTAAATAAGTAGAACAATACATTGATGTTTCTTCCTTCCTCTTTCTAAAACTAATAGGGATAAAAATTAAAGAAAATGTGAAGCACAATTTCAGAATTGAGCAAGCCATTGTCCCTGGCTTGCTTGCACATTTGGGCATCACATTTTCTCCATCACTAACACTAACACTAACCGCAGAGTTGTTTCTTCTCAGCTATGGCAACGACCAGACATATTTTGAAGAGATCAAACAGTTCTACTACCGAGATGAGTTCAGCCACCAAGTACAGGAGTGGAACCGACAGCGCACCATGGCCATCGAGCGAGCTTTGCAGCAGTTCCTCTATGTGCAGATGGCCAAAGAACTCAAGAACAAGCTGCTGGTCGAAGCCAAAGAATATGTCATCAAGGTGAGAACTGAAACTCATGATCTTTAGTTGTATGATTTCCCCGAACTAGAGGTGCAAGTGTGGCTCAGTGTGGCTCAGCATCGTCCTGTGCACTAGAAGGTTGTGGGTTTAATTCTCTGTCAGGGCACATGCCTGGATTGCGAGATCAGTCCCCAGTTGGGTGCATATGGGAGGCAGTTAATCAATGTGTCTCTTTCACATCGATTTATCTCTCCCTTCCTCCCACCATAAAGAAAAAGAAAAGAAAAAAGAAATCCCTTTATAGTAGCTAATGGAGAAACACTGGTGGCAGGCAGAGCATAAGCTGAGAGGCTTTGGGTCACTGCAAGACCTCCCTGCTTGAGGAGCCTCTCTCCCCAGCCCCTAATCCAAACATTCTTTATACACACACACACACACACACACACACTTTTTTTTTTTTTTTTTTTTTTTTTTTTTTACAGAGAAGAAGGGAGAGGGATAGTTAGAAACATCCATCAGCTGCCTCCTGCATGCCCCCTACTGGGGATGTGCCCACAACCAAGGTACATGCCCTTGACTAGAATCGAACCTTGGACCCTTCAGTCCGCAGGCTGACATTTTACCCACTGAGCCTAACCAGTTAGGGCCCAAACATTCTTTGTTTATGTTGCTGTCCTCTGTATACTCTCCAGTTTCCAAAAGCAAGGTATGCTTCCGGTTATAAGCCTGCCAAGTGCAAGGAATATGCACATACGAATACAACCTTTCAATATGTGTGCCTGCATCTGTTTCCTTAGCCCACTTGGTGAGTTCCTGATGGCTATAGTGTCCGGTGTGTCTCCTCCCCAGGCATGTAGTCGAAAGCTCTACAACTGGTTGAGGGTGGCTCCCTACCGGCCAGATCAACAGGTAGAGGAAGACGATGACTTTATGGAAGAGAACCAAGGAAAGGGCATTCGAGTCCTAGGCATTGCTTTCTCCTCTGCCAGGTGAGAAACTGCCTATTCCTGCACATTTGCCATCAGCCTTAACTGTGTTCCTAATCTTATTCTGCTCTTATTCATATCCTCATATTGCTGATTATCACTCTGTTCTTTTTTCTGTCTGGCTGGCAGAGATCACCCTGTATTCTGTGCCTTGGTCAATGGTGAAGGAGAAGTGACAGACTTTCTCCGGCTGCCCCATTTTACCAAACGGCGGACTGCATGGAGAGAGGAAGAACGGGAAAAAAAGGCAAGTGGCTGGGGCAGGTTACCAAGTTTACATCTTGAGTACATCTTATAATTCAGTGGAGATAAGGGTTTATGGTCTAAGCAACATCTCATGCAAGACCCTGATTATCTCAGACCTGGTCACTTACCCCTCAAGTCCTGGGATAAGTCTCACTACCATAGGCAGTAGATGGCACTCTAGTTCTGGTGTATAACTTACTTCTGGCTTGAGGCCAGTTCCTAAGCCTTGTGTGCTTGGGAGCTGCCCTTACTGCCTCTGTTCTTACAGCATCTGGGTCAGCCTGTTCCAGGAGCTGAAAGCCACTGAGGCATTAGGCCAACCTTTTCCCTGCTTTTTAGTCTTTCAGTGTCTGTTTTTCTAAGGAAAGGAATTTGAATTCATCTCATGTGCATGCTTCTGATTTTTTTAACCTATAATGGTATCTTTCCATTTTGTTGAGAGTGCTTATTCTAAAAATTAATTTTTAACAAACAACTAAACAAAGTAATAAAATTCTTGCAGAGGAGGTGAGAATAGCCCTGAATGCTAAGTAGTGGTTTATGTTAAGGCAAAGTAAAGTATTTTCAGTTAACCACAACCCAAGTATAAGCCATCTATACTAATAAAAGGGTAATATGCTAGTTAGACCAGACATCTTCTGGACATCCTTCAGACAAAGCCATGGTGGCAGGGGCTGAGGCAGTGTCGGTTAGGGGCAATCAGGCTGGCAGGGGAGGGCAGTTAGAGGTGATCAGGCTGGCAAGGGAGGACAGTTAGGGGTGATCAGGCCAGCAGGGGAGGGCAGTTAGGGTGATCAGGCCAGCAGGGGAGGGCAGTTAGGGGTGATCAGGCAGGCCAGCAGGGGAGGGCAGTTACAGGTGATCAGGCCAGCAGGCAGAGGCAGTTAGGGGCAATCAGGCAGGCAGGCAGGTGAGCAGTTAGGAACCAGTGGTCCCAGATTGCAAGAGGGATCCCAGATCGGAGAAGGTGCAGGCCAGGCTGAGAGACCCTCCTCCCCACTCCACTCCCCCCCCCCCGCATGAATTTCATGCACCAGGCCTCTAGTAATACAATAACCTTAGAAACGATTAACAGATGTATAATACTAGATATAATACTAGAGACCCAGTGCACGAAATTCTTGCATGGGTGAGGTCCCTAGGCCAGGCCGGTGATCAAAGCACAAGTATCTGGCATGGAAGGTCAGGTCCTAGCTGACCTCTGGGCCCTGGGCAGCATCTGGGCCCCCAGGCCCCTACATACCTCGCCCCGTCTGAGACATCAGGCCCCCCGCCTGGCTCCCTCAGCGCCTGGGAGCTGGGTGGCGGCCCCACCTCCCAATGCTGGTCGCCGCCTTGGCCTGGCGCTGCTCACTCATCTGCTCCACCATCCCGCTGTGGTTCCGCTCTCATCAGGGCCCATCCAACACCCACCATGTTCCGTGCCGCCCCCTGGTGGTCAGCACACATCATAGTGAGCATTCAAACTCCCAGTTGAGGGGACAGTTTAGGCTTTTATTATATAGGACTCCAACCAGAAATCCTATAATCCCCTTGTTTTGTGTCCCAGTTCAACAGCGTATGATATATCATTATTCTCTGGTCTTGTAAGGTGCTGAGCTACTTATGGAGAGAGAAGTTCCTGAAATCTCCCTATCTTCAGAGCCATTCAACTCCACAATTTTCTTTCAATCCAGGCTCAAGACATTGAAACCCTGAAGAAATTTCTTCTCAACAAAAAGCCTCATGTGGTGACAGTTGCAGGAGAGAATAGGTAGGAGGGCACCAGATGACTGGGCTAGGCCTGGTTTAATGTCACTCATCTTTTATTGTTGAATCTGGCATGTGCCTGTGTAGATCCTTGATAATATCCCCATTCTAAAAGGGGGTATCCCTGGGACTATTATACTTCTTTGTCTTCAGAGCTGTCTCCTCCCCCACACCACTTCCCCATATTCCAGCCATGAGACTGTACATCATGAGAAATTATGCAGAAATAGTCCTGATCAACACCTCTCTTATCTCTCCAGGGATGCCCAGATGTTGATTGAGGATGTGAAGCGCATTGTACATGAGCTGGACCAAGGCCAACAGCTTTCCTCTATTGGGGTGGAGCTGGTTGACAACGAGTTGGCCATTCTCTATATGAACAGCAAGAAATCAGAGGTAATGCTGGAGCCCTACCCTTGGGACCTGAACAGCCAAGAGCTATCAGTCCCAGAGAGATTTAATAGGGAAGCAAAGGTTACCAGGGCACTTAACCCATGAGAGGCATTCCATTCAGTCCTTTTTCAGACTGGGAACCTCAGAGATCAAATTAGTCCCAAAAAAGCAGTCCCAGAGGAAAGGAGAAAATGATTTAGAGTTAAATCAGTTGTGATTTTTCTCTTGCGTTGGCACTAAGGGGACTTTATGGCACTGCTGACCTTTGTTTGACTCTAGGCAGAGTTCCGGGATTATCCTCCAGTGCTGAGACAAGCCGTCTCCCTGGCCCGGCGTATCCAGGACCCTCTGATTGAATTTGCCCAGGTGTGCAGCTCTGACGAAGACATCCTGTGTCTCAAGTTTCACCCTTTGCAGGTGAGTAGGATTTGCCAGGCAGGCGTGGGTGGGAAGAATTGCACAGTAACCTTATCCCTGCCTGCTGTATATCAACAGGAGCATGTGGTGAAAGAGGAGCTGCTCAACGCCTTGTACTGTGAATTTATCAACCGAGTCAATGAGGTTGGGGTCGATGTCAACCGTGCCATTGCCCACCCTTATAGCCAGGCCTTAATCCAGTATGTGTGTGGCCTGGGACCTCGAAAAGGAACCCATCTTCTAAAGGTAGGGTTGAATTGAATCAGAAAATAGGAAAAGTTTCCATATCCTTGAGCCTTTATACTTTATACTTGCCAATATGATTTGACAAGAAGACCAAGTTCAGAGATGTAAAGGAACTTGTCCAGAGTCATCCAGCTAATGAGAGTCAGAGTCAGACTTCAGATCAGGTGGCCACAGCTATGCTCTTCACTCCTTTACTATAGTGGTTCATGGGAAAAATAGCCATAAGCCATGATTGAGAATAGTTGGAAGAAGGTGAGAGAGTACTAGACACAAACTCAGGGTAATGGTGTTTCTCCCAGTGGGAAGAAAAAAGGATTTCAATCAGGTGTATGCAGGGAGATTCAAAAGTATTGGTAATAATTTTTTAAAGATGAGTGATGAGTACTTGAATATATGTTTTATCATTAACTCTATTTTTTTTTTATCCTCACTCGATATTTTTCCATTGATTTTTAGAGAGAGTAGAAGAGAGAGCGAAAGACAGAAATATCGATGTGAGAGAAACACATCAAATAGTTACCTCTTGCACGCACCCCAACTAGGGCCCTGGGCTAGGGAGGAGCCTGCAACCAAGGTACGTGCCCTTGACTGGAATTAAATCCAGGACCCTTTGGTTCACAGGCCGATGCTCTATCCACTGAGCCAAACCGGCTAGGGCTATCATTAACTTTTAAGTCATACATTATAACGTAGTTCATTAAAACAATTTTTTAGTGTGCTGTTCCTCCCAGGAGCATGCCCACCTTTCTTCCCTCTGGTGTGCATCTCCTAAACTCTAAAGGTCTCCATACCACTTGCAACCAGGAAGCAATGGGCAGTGGCAGCTCATCCCAGGCTAACCTCTGAACTTGTCTCCAAGACCCCCTTTTCTCTGACTTTCCAGTGAGCCAAAGCAGCCCTGCCTAGGCTCTCTCCTGTTGCTGCTTCTGTCCTAAGCCCTCCCTTGTTTCAGTTCCCAGCTTTAATAAATGCACTCTCACAATAAAAAATAAGTAAAATAATTTTTTAGTAGCAGACAGTCTGGTATAGTACTCATTTAGATAGCGGGCTGTAGGGACAGAGTTCCTACCAGGAAGCTTTCCCAGGAACCTGAAAGCAGGCTGGGAGGCGGGGCCTGCCCACTGCTCTGGCTCACTCCAGACCTCTTCCCTAGATCCTGAAGCAGAACAACACCAGGCTCGAGAGCCGGACCCAGCTGGTTACCATGTGCCACATGGGTCCCAAAGTCTTCATGAATTGTGCTGGCTTCCTGAAGATCGACACAGCCTCCCTGGGGGACAGGTGATGCCCTCTGCCTGGATAAACCAGGAGGAAATCCCTTGGGTTTTGTTTGGGGACTTGAGAGGATTAGGGTTGTCAAAGGGCCACCAGCCTGTTTAAATTAGGAAATGTGTTAAAGTGAGGAAGTTTTATTCAGTCAAGAGCCTCTGACCTATGGAAAAGATCAGTTCAATTATGTGAAGCTTTTTTGTGAGAGAAACATAAGAACCAACTTAGTTTATAAATTAAGAACGGAAAACTTAAGATTTTATTCATTAAACACAAATTTGTTGTCGCTGTGCTGTGTCGTGGCTTGTAAGGGTGGGAATAGCCGGAGCAATGGAAAAGGAGTGGGGTTATGAGGAAGTAAGGAAGGGGGGAAGTGATTCAGTATGTTTTGAGATGATGTTATTGAGAGAAAGTTCTATTCACTTGGACTTTGGACTTCACTATTGACCTCTTCCTCTCCAGAAGTTATCAACTCAGTCTTTGGAGGATCTTTTCCACGGGCACATAGCTCCTCATTCAGTAATGGAAATCAGTGGGGAAATAGGCTCAAGTTCTAAAACTTCATTTTCCACCCAGCTTTGCTGTAACACTCCACGAATAACATAGGTCCATGTGAGTGCACGGGCAAGACCAGCCTGGGAAGGCTTTATGGGGGAAAATAGCTGTCAGCAAATTCTCAAAGGTCTTTCCCCCCTTTTTGCTTTATCTTATTAAGAGACTTATAAGTTCATTATATAAAATTCAACATATAGAAATTTATGCAGAAAGTGGAAGTCCCCCATAATCCCACCCCCCAGAGATAACTACTATAACAATTGATGTATACTGCAACTTTTCTAAATTTTATTTTTGCTATGCATTTACTAACTTCCCGTTTACTGCAAAAATGGGATCATTTGGTTCATAGTGTTTTGCAGTGCATTTTTCACATATCAATATATCATGGCCATTTTTCCATGTCAGTACACATAGATCTACTTCATTCTTTTTAATGGCTGTATAGTATTCCATTGTATGGAGGTACCCTAATTTATTTACCGGTTCCCTATTGGTGGACATGTGGACTGTTATTAGAAACTTCTTGTTTTATATCCTGCCCCTTTTCTGCCTTTCCTACAGCACTGACTCATATATTGAAGTCCTTGATGGTTCTCGAGTCCATCCTGAGACCTATGAGTGGGCCAGGAAGATGGCAGTGGATGCTCTGGAATATGATGAATCGGCTGAAGATGCCAATCCTGCAGGAGCCCTTGAAGAGATCTTGGAAAACCCAGAGCGACTCAAGGACCTAGACCTGGATGCCTTTGCAGAAGAACTGGAGAGGCAGGTGGGTGGCAGTGTAGAAAGCCTGGCATAAAAGCCATCCCACATGGCATGGTTGGAAGGACTCAGGCAGCACATCTCCAGAGAAATCCCCGTGAGAAACTTGATTTTCTCTTCTCCCCCGCCCCATGCCGTACTGGGTTTCTCAAAGAAGTTTTTAGTCTACTTGTTAAGGAACCAAGGCCACTGCACTCATTGTGGGGGTGCGAGGGAGCTTGCAGGGGCTCAGTAGTAGAGTTTCTTCCTAGGCCCTCCTCCTTGCCAACTGTGCAGCTTCGTGTTTATCTGTTATACATTGGGGTTCTGTGAAGCCCTTTGATCACAAACCAGTGTTCTATGGGTAAGAAAAGGTTTGAGCCCTAACTGGTTTGGCTCAGTGGATAGAGCGTTGGCCTGTGGACTCAAGGGTCCCAGGTTCGATTCCAGTCAAGGGTATGTAACTTGGTTGTGGGCACATCCCCAGTAGGGAGTATGCAGGAGGCAGCTGATCGATGTTTCTCTCTCATTGATGTTTCTAGCTCTCTATCCCTCTCCCTTCCTCTCTGTAAAAAATCAATGAAATATATGTATTTATATATATAATATATATGTTTTGTTTTATTTTGTTTTGTTTTGTTTTGTTTTTTTAAGGAAAGGTTTGAAACCCTTTAGTTAATCTTAGGGGAAAGAGAAGCCCTGACAGGAATCATCTGGCCTGCTTCTTTCATTGAAAGACTCAGGCTCAGGTTGGGGAACAGGTGCAGGGCTCTTCTTGATAACAGGCTTCTTCCCTAGGGATATGGTGATAAACACATCACCCTGTACGACATCCGGGCAGAGCTGAGCTGTCGGTATAAGGACCTCCGGACAGCCTATCGCTCTCCCAACACAGAGGAAATCTTCAATATGTTAACCAAAGAAACACCAGAGACCTTCTACATTGGTAAATTCTGGATCTGTTTTTAGGTGGAGGAGGATATGTAGGGGTGAGAATATGTGCTTACTGTACACATGTAAATCAAAGCAATGATTCCAGCAGAACGAGGCAGGTTTTTACTACACCAGGGAGCTTTCAGAAAGGTTATAGAGCCCTATCCCGGCCAGTGCAGCTCAGTTGATTGAGCATCCTCCCATGCACTGACCAGTTCCCAGTTTCATTCCCATTTAGGGCATGTGCCTGGGTTGTGGGCTCAATCCCAGTAGGGGGTGTGCAAGGAGGCAGCTGATCAATGTTCCTCTCTCCCTCTCCCTTCTTCTCTTAAAAAAAAAAAAAAAAAAAAGATCATAGTGCACTAGACTGAAAGCCTGAGCTGAGTTCAAGATCACATTATGTTTTTAACCTGCTGTGGAATCTTTATGAATTCACTTTTAAAAGCCTCATTTTCCTATGTCATCAAATCAAGGGAAGACCTCCCTTTTCAAAGATGCTAGAGAAATCAGTTCAGATGCTGTAAGACGAGTGTTCTGTCATTAAAAGGTGGCGGGAAGAAGTTGCCTCTCCAGTCCTCTCAACCTGTGCTCCCTGTTCTTCCCTGTTCTCACCCCTTCCTCCAGGAAAGCTCATCATCTGCAATGTCACTGGCATTGCCCACAGGCGTCCACAGGGTGAGAGCTATGACCAGGCAATCCGAAACGATGAGACAGGGCTATGGCAGTGCCCCTTCTGTCAGCAGGACAATTTCCCTGAACTAAGTGAGGTATGTGCTGCAGTGTTACCATAGTCACTGAATTTCCTTGAGTTGGTGGTCTTAGTGCCCTCAAAAGGAATGGGAAAGTGGGAGTGTTTAGATAGTGCTTTACCAAATGAATACACGAAGAAGAGGACTGGAACATATACAGGTCTAACATGAAGTCCCTGTAGTCAGAAATTATCTATATGCTTTTTTCTTTTCTACTCTGGCTCAGCCCCTTAATCCTGTTGTTTCCCATTCTCTGGCCAGGTAGCTCAACCAGATTAGAGGTATGAGAACATGCATTTCTTATCTGCAGGGTAGGCACAGTGTCCCTATGCTAGTTAGAGACTCCCCTTCATTTTTGTGTTCTCCAAACACATTTTTAATTTTCCCCACATTCTTCTGGACATCATCTGCCTTTTTTCATAGTCAGAACTCATTAAAACCACCCTGAAAGCTTCTTCTGGGTCTTCAAATGTTAGGCAGACTATGAAAGACCATTTCTCTACTTTACCCAATAAAAGAAGCTGTTGGGATTTGTCCAGAATGTATAGAAAGCAAAGGGGCAACTGGTTCACTGAAATGAGTTCGAGGAGACTGACAATTGATGTTTCTCATGCCCATGAAGTCAAAACAAAGGGGGCAAGAGGGGCCTCTGTTTCAGCTAGAAGAATGTATAGGTTAGATTAACATAGAAGATTGATCTGATGGTCAGTGGTGCCAAACATGAGTTATGAGTCACATAACATTGGGGAACTTCACATTTTATGTTGGTAGGAGGTGGCTAACTCATTGTGTTGTCAGACCACGATGCCAGGTATCAGGGGTAAAATAAATGATGACACCCTGGCAACTCTTCTGAATGTGTCATGTCGAGTCGTAATGATCAGGTTTCTCTCTGCCCTCTTAGGTCTGGAACCACTTCGACAGCGGTTCATGCCCAGGCCAGGCTATTGGTGTCAAAACTCGGCTAGACAACGGTGTGACCGGCTTCATCCCCACCAAGTTCCTCAGTGACAAAGTGGTAAAGCGGCCGGAGGAGCGAGTGAAGGTAGATGAATGACGAGGCAAAGGCATCCGTTTTCAGCTGCCTAAATCGGGCTCTCGTTAACATTGGGCTGTTCACACCAGAAGTTAGGCTCTGTTCCCAGTGGCTGCTGGTGGGAGAGCCTTTCAGGGGGATTTATAACTAGCTGAAAGAAGCCAGGGCAAGAAGCATTGGAGCGCTTTTGTTCACTGCCTTGTGAAACTTCAAGTTGCCAGCCCTTTGGGAGAGGGCTCTCTCTTCCTTTGTGGGAAGCTGTGATTTAGTCCAAAGGGGCAGGAAGCGGGGCCCAGCATTAAAAGCTGGCAGACACAAAGCCAAGTTCCCTCTCGGTCCTAGTATTCTCCCGCCATTAGTTATGTATATACACACCAGGCACCAGCACTTGACTTTTGCACATGTTGTCTCTAATCTCACCGCTTGATGGGGAAGGACTATTTCCTTCTTGTAAGACAAATTCAAGTGCCTTTTCCAGGATTACTCAGTTTGTAACATGGCTGGTCCTGGATCTGTCAATTCTCTGGTTCTAAGTGTTGTGAATCCGAGAACTGTGGACTTGGGAAGGAAGGCTAGGCAAAGACACTGTTCCTGATAAATGAAGCTAGAGAGAGTTTCAAAAGGAGAGCTGTGCAGAGTGACTGGCTTTTGCCACTGTTAGACAGATGGGTTCAATCAAGTCAAGGATAAAGCATAAAAACCAGCTCTTATTTTCCTTCCCCTCCAAAAAGGGCAGCCAGACTTTGACCACCTCCTGGGAGCAGTAACAAGGCAACTTTATGGGAGAAGGGAATAATGCCAGTAACAGGCTAGACCCCAGTAGACTCCAGATGGTTTTCCTGCCTAGAGTAGGAGGCATCTATAAGACACAGCCAGGAGTCTGCAGATCAGACTCAACCCTGAACTCATCTGCTACTCCGTAGGTGGCTGTCTTTGGGCAAGTCACTTCATCTTTCTGCGTGAACTTTGATTTGCAAAATAGGGCATCGGGCTAGATCATCTTTGTCCCCTCCAGCTCAAATGTTCTGTGGATCTAGGTGGGAATGACTGTTCACTGCCGCATCATGAAGATTGACATCGAGAAGTTTAGCGCAGACCTGACCTGCCGCACTTCAGACCTCATGGACAGGAACAACGAGTGGAAACTGCCCAAGGACACCTACTATGACTTTGATGCTGAAGCAGCAGACCACAAGCAGGAGGAGGACATGAAGCGGAAACAACAGCGGACCAGTGAGTGCCCACTACGCCTGTGCACCGAGGTCTTGGCGGCTCTCTCTCTCCAGGATGCACGTGCTAATGGCAGTCCCCCTTGCTCAGCCCCCCAATGGGAGTGAGTGCTCAGCTTGGAGGTGCTGAGGCCCAGAGTCATCAGAAGGGAGTCATGAGCAGGGCTGGAAACCAGGGTCTTCTTGGGTCACATTTTCTTTGCTAATGCGTGCAACTCCTGTCAGTACCCTAGGAACCCAGGTGAACACATCTTTACATCAGAAAGTCCAGGCCCAGCCCTGACCGGTTTGGCTCAGTGGATAGAACGTCAGCCTGGGGACTGAAGGGTCCCAGGTTCGATTCTGGTCAAGGGCATGTGCCTTGGCTGTGGGCATATCCCCAGTGGGGGGTGTGCAGGAGGCAGCTGATCGATGTTTCTCTCTCATCAATGTTTCTGACTCTCTATCCCTCTACCTTCCTCTCTGTAACAAATCAATAAAATATGTTTGTTTTTTTAAATGAAAGTCCAGGCCCAGAGAGAGTGAAAGAGTCTCAGAATTCAGGGAGCCAGAAGTTAAGCCATGGTCTGTCCCATTGCTATTGGTTCCCAGTTCCATCACCTGATCTGTACTTCTTTCCTGCCCTCTTCAGCATATATCAAGCGGGTAATTGCACATCCATCCTTCCATAATATAAATTTCAAACAAGCAGAAAAGATGATGGAGACTATGGACCAGGGAGATGTAATCATCCGACCAAGCAGCAAGGGCGAAAATCACCTGACAGTGACCTGGAAGGTCAGTGACGGCATCTACCAGCATGTGGACGTGCGGGAAGAGGGCAAGGAAAATGCCTTCAGCCTGGGAGCCACGCTGTGGATCAACAGTGAGGTGAGAGCCAGCCCCCACTCCCCATCCCCACGCCTGCTTCAGAAACAAGCCATTTCTGGCCATTTCACCTAACACTAGTAACTCGAATGCATTACATGCATGTATTTTTTAATTTTTTTTTTTTTTAGGGTTTGGGTTAGGGTGAAGGTTAGGGTTAGGTTTAGGGGTAGGGTTAGGGCTAGGGCTAGGGCTAAGGTTAGGGTTAGGTTTAGGGGTAGGGTTAGGGCTAGGGCTAGGGCTAGGGCTAAGGTTAGGGTTAGGGTTAGGGCTAAAGTTAGGGTTAGGGTTAGGGCTAAGGTTAGGGTTAGGGCTAGGGCTAAGGTTAGGGTTAGGGGTAGGGTTAGGGTTAGGGTTAGGCCTCTACATGCATGTATTTTAGCTACAGAACACCAAATGGTAGGTTGGTTGTGAAATGAGTCATTTGATACTAATTTTGTATATTTGCACCTTTGTCCCTGTCTTCCAAATTTTATAATAGACTACCTAAAGCCCAGCCGGCATGGCTCAGTGGTTGTGTTTAACTATGAATCAGGAGGTCACCGTTCCTACTCCCGGTCAGGGCACATGCCAGGGTTTCAGGCTCAGTCCCCAGTGTGGGGCATGTGGGAGGCAGCTCATCAGTGATTCTCTCTCATTATTGATATTTCTATTTCTCTCCCTTCCTTTCTGAAATCAGTAAAAATATGTTTTAATAATAATAATAAATAAAATAGACACCTAAAGAGGACCAGTGGAAGAAGATGAGAAAATACATACAGGCGCACGTGCACACACATCAAATTTCTCTGTCCTTTTTCAATGGAGTGACATTTCATGAAGTTCCCTGTTGTTCCCAAGCACCAGGGAGAATCAGAGTTTAAATGATTTTGTGCCTTGTAAGTTTTGAATTTGAGCACAACTCAAATAGATGGATAAATTGAAGAGGCTTTGCAATGGAGTGAGGCTGCAGCAGGACTAGGAAGTCCATCCCTCCCAGGAATTTTATTCTGAGTAGATTTGATAAAGGGCCAGGCGTCTCAGATCTGGGTATGATACATAGGCCTTTACCTTCTTCCCACAGGAATTTGAAGACTTGGATGAGATTGTTGCCCGCTATGTCCAGCCCATGGCATCCTTTGCCCGGGACCTTCTGAACCACAAGTATTATCAGGAATGCAGTGGTGGGGACCGTAAGGTGAGCCTAGGCCCCTTGAGGGAAGACATCACCCGGTCACGTAAGAATGTATCATTTCCCTTCAGTGTAGGGGTCCCTCAGCTGGTGAAGGAGGTGTACATGTATGCGCCAGACATTGTCTACCAAGCATGCTGTTATCCCAACCTCTCCCCCTCATTCTACCCCCAGAAATTAGAGGAGCTGCTCATCAAAACTAAGAAGGAGAAGCCCACCTTCATCCCTTATTTCATCTGTGCCTGCAAGGAACTGCCCGGCAAGTTCCTACTGGGATACCAGCCCCGGGGTAAACCCAGGTGAGCACTGGTGCTGAGAAGGTGCTGCCGCTGGGGTCCACAGAGAGGCTAGCAGGGGAGAGAGAGGCCCTGGAGCAGTACTCTCTCAGGTTCTGCCTAACTGCCTTGTATCTGTTTAAAATAGAGGCGGAGGTTGGAGGTGGGGTAAGAGGAGGATGACTTAGAGGCAAAAGGCAACGATTCACTAAGAAAAATGCTTTTCTCAACCCTTTGCCTCTTCTCCCCCTCCCAGAGAGTGATGGACATCTTCAGATGCTCCATCCATCTGGCTTGTCAAAGATGGGGCCAGCACACTGGTCTCTCCTTCTCACTCTGCTTCACCTTAGCCAGGGCTTCTGCACACAGTGACTTGCTGTTGCTATAGAGCGCTGACTTCTCACACAGAAGGGATAGGTCAGGAGAGCATCTCTTCTGCCTTTGCTTCCTTTCCGTCTGACCAACAGGCTGGCCTTCCTAGGTATTCTTTAATTTGGACTCTCTAGTGCTCATACCAGCCGTCTCTACTCCCCATCCTCCCTTTGGCGCTTAGCCAAGGCGTGTGCATTTCTACCCTCATGCCTATGGCTGCACGTGATGCACAGCACAGGTAATATTAGTGAGGGACTCAGCAGCCAGACGACAAGAAGCTCTGGACTCTGGACTCTGCGTCGTCTTGGGCACAAATGAAATATCGTGCTCATTTCTGAGAAGCCTTTTCTGACTTATCAAGTTTTCAGAGGTTCCCAGCCAGGGATCTTTGGGTTGGAAACTGTCCCATGAGGAACAGTTGAGCAAACGGGACCTTTAACCAGGAGCAGAGGCAACGTGATAACTTCTTGTGGAAAGGGCCACAGACTCCTTGTGTTGCCGAAGGAACACTTGAGTAGATGATTTAGGAAACAGGTTTCAGAATGAGAACTTTGTCATACTTAGCATTGTCGGTTGAAAACTCTTTTTTTTGAGCACATGTCTATTTTAGGTGGTGTGTGGTAAGTGCTTTACATGCACTATCTCATTTATTCTTCACTCCCACCCTATAGGTTTAAGTACTGTTATACTCCTTTTACAAATGAAGCTGAGATTTGTATTTAGTAACTTTGGACAGTCATTTAGGTGATGAGTGGCAGAGACAAACTGGAACTAGAACTGGATATGAACCCAGAGCCCATCCTCTTATTCCCGCTCTGGTCTGCATAGTGTTGAATAAAGGCAGACTAACCACCTTCCAGAAGCACTTCCGGATTCCAGTTCATGGGAAGTTGTGTTTTGCTGCCTGGGAGACCTCTTCCAACCTTGACTGTTTGTGGCTTCAGTTTCACCCTCACCTGCAGGGTGCTGCCATCACATGGTGGCCAAGGATGGTGGCCCAGCCGCCGAAGTCTTCCTCTGGCAGCCAGTACATAGCACACAAGGGGCTTCCTTGACTGTACTCTGCTCTGCATACCTCACCTCCCCAAAGTCAGGGTCAGAGACCAGCTCTTTCATCTCTTCTTTCCCCTAGCACCCAGTGTGTCTACTTCACGTGGTGGAGATCTGTTCTGGCCACATTCTCACGGCTGGCCCCAAGTGGTATCTGATGCCTATTTCCTTCCAAAATCCCAGGATAGAGTATGTAACGGTGACTCCAGAAGGATTCCGATACCGGGGCCAAATCTTCCCAACTGTGAATGGACTTTTCAGATGGTTTAAGGATCATTACCAGGATCCTGTACCGGGTGAGTTGTGCTCTCTGACTTCAGGCCTGTGGCTGGAGGGATACCTCGGCTCTGAATCAGGGGATCACTAACTAGCCTTCTGTGGAAGGGGTGAGGTACAGGCTGTCATTGCAGCTCTCGTCCTTCCACTCCAGCCTCCTAGCACCAGGAAGTTCCTCCATCCACTTAGCCTATGTAGCTTAATTTTTCTCAGCACCTCCTTCAGTTCCCTGAATTACGAAACCAGAAACATAACTGACTCTGCCCATTTCCTGTAGGAATCACCCCCAGTAGCAGCAGCAGGACCCGGACACCTGCTTCTATCAATGCTACCCCAGCTAACCTCAACCTTGCAGGTAAGGAGCTCCCGCCCAGGACCGTGACTCAGAAGGATAAAGCTAGGCTTTTCACCTCTAATGTGCCCTCTTCCACCTCTTTGTGCTTACAGATCTGACACGGGCTGTGAATGCCTTGCCCCAGAACATGACCTCACAGATGTTCAGTGCCATTGCTGCTGTGACAGGCCAAGGACAGAACCCTAATGCCACCCCAGCCCAGTGGGCCTCCAGCCAGTATGGCTATGGTGGCAGTGGAGGGGGCAGTAGCGCTTACCACGTACGTGGCTTGGAGGGGAAGCTCTTTGTGGAGGGTGGGGAAAAATGAAAGGGAACAGTCATCCTTTACCAACCTGTGTCCATAGACTAGCTGCTGGCAGTGCCCACCTTTATGCACAGATGGGCCTTATCTACAACAGGTGATTCTTTTCCTCAGGCCCATTTGAGGGGAAAGGGAATAAGAGAAGATCTGATCTTTCTGCAGAGTCCTTGGGATCTTTGGAACCCTCAAACCACTAGAATCCTCAATTAGTCAGGACCAGAGGCCCTATTGTTGTGCCTGGTCCCATTTCATTGGCCTCCCTATCTGCTCAGGAGAGGGTCAACTGGAAAGCTTTGCAGAAATTCACGGGAACCCTAAGTATGCCCCAAACCCATCCCCATTTAACTGTTCACTTTTCTCCAGGTGTTCCCAACGCCAGCCCAGCAGCCAGTGGCCACACCACTAATGACCCCCAGCTACTCTTACACAACCCCGAGCCAGCCCATCACCACACCACAGTACCACCAGCTACAGGCCAGCACCACCCCACAGTCTGCCCAGGCCCAGCCCCAGCCCTCCTCCAGCTCTCGGCAACGACAGCAACAGCCAAAGTAAGTGTATGGGTGGTGGCATGGAGCAGGTTATTAGTAAGGACAGGTGCTGTGAGAGGCCCAGGGGCTTAGCATAGGCAGGTGCTCTGGATCTTCTGAGAGCATGACCCAGTGATGCTCTGGGAGATGGCAGAAGAGGGCAGTGTGGCAGTTGGCGCAGCTCCTGACCATAGGTATGAAGTCAGTTTCTGCAAGGGTGGAAGTTCACCAGGGATTGTTGAGCCTTCTGGTGTTCCAGTCTGAAAGGCCCCTTTTCTCTCTTCCAGGTCCAACAGTCATGCAGCCATCGATTGGGGGAAGATGGCGGAGCAGTGGCTTCAAGAGAAGGAGGCTGAGCGGCGGAAACAGAAGCAGCGGCTGACACCTCGGCCATCCCCCAGCCCTATGATTGAAAGCACCCCCATGTCTATTGCTGGCGATGCCACTCCACTCTTGGACGAGATGGATCGGTAGGGGCCTGCTCCCAGGACTCTGGTTACCTCTGAGGCTGGGAGAAGCCTGCCTCATCCCTGCCCCTCCTTTTCTGTCCATAAAGTGGCGTGAATTGACGTTCTCTTTGGTGGTCAGCCTGGGTGGGTGACAGGCTGGAAGGCCTTTTGAACTTGAGCTCAGTGTACGCTAGGCGACAATTCTCCCATTCCTGGCCCTCACCGACCACCTTTTTTGGGACCAGGCTGGGAAGGGAGTGTGGCAGGGAGAAAGAAGAGGAAGATGAAAGTGGAACAGTTTTGTATTCTACTTCCCTACAAGCCATTTTGAGCTTCTGCCCTTACCTGACTTTGGGCTGTGACCGGGCAGCAAGCTCAGCACATGAGTCTCCCCAGCTCTTGTGGGGAGACAGATGCTATTTATTCAGTTTGGGGCAGGAAGAGGACGGGAAGTATTTCTGACCTTAATGCCAACAACTTGGTGGCTATCAAAGCAGGATTGTAGGGGACATAGGGTTGCAGTACTAACCTCCTTAGCCCCCTCCTGGCCACCCTCACCCACCTGCCACCACCGCTGCTTCCTGCCTGTCATTTGAATAAACAGTGTTTCTACAGAGCACTTGACAAAGCCTCTCTCTCCCTCTCTGGTTCTTGAGGGGTAGCTTTCAAAGCAGTGTTTGGAGCTCTGAGGGCTTCCGACTCCCTCTTCCAGGCCATCAGAAAGGCAAGTTAACTCAGAGAAGCAGATGGCTTCTGCACCAGATTGTCTGATAGCACATTCCTGTTCCATTCCCAGTCCTATGACCTTGAGCGCACTCCTGTTATCTCTAATCCAGCTTGTCTGTAAAGGAGATGGTGATACCTACCTCATCAGAGCATCTTTGAGGACAGATAGAAAGAATGTGTGAAGTGCTTGGCCCAATGCCTGGGACCTCATGAGGCCTCAGTAAACGTTAGCTGCTGCTATTTCCCCTCATACACAGCCACTGCCAGCCACTGCGCCTGCTGCAGATGGTCCCCAACTTAATGATCCAACTTACGGATTTTTTACTTTACAGTGGTGCAAAAGTTGTGCACATGCAGTAGAAACTGTACTTCAGATTATGAATTTTGCTCTTTTCCTGGACCAGTGATAGGCAGTAGGATACTCTCCTGATGCTGCATGATGCTGGGCAGCGGCAGCAGTGAGCTGCAGCCCCCAGGCAGGCAGGGTAAACAGGGTAATCACGAGGGTAAACAGCCGATCAACAGTGTGTGCATTGTGCTAGATCAAGCATGTCAAACTCATGGCCCACGAGCTGCATGCCTTGTTTATGTGGCCCGTGTTGGCCTTTGACTTTGACATACTTGTGCTAGATGCTTTTGCCCAACTGTAGGCTAATGTAAATATTCTGAGCAGGTTTAAAGTAGGTTGGGCTAAGTTGTGGTGTTCAGGTGTGTTAAGTACATTTTCAACGTCGCAATATTTCCAACTTACAGTGGGTTTATCGGGACGTAAGCCCATCGTTAGTCGAGGAGCGCCTGTGGACTTCTTTGGCATAGTTGGGAAAGGCCACAAGTAGTCTGGGTTTCTCACCCTGAGCCCCTGCACATCTCCTCCTTTTTGCCAGCCGGGCCTGAATGTCTGGCGATACTTCCACACCAGTTAAGTGTGTCTGACCCAGGATGGGCCCACACTTACTACTGCACACAAACACTGGCCCTGGAAAAGGGAGCTGGGCTGTTGCAGGCCAGTCCCCAGGACTTGGTCCTTTCCCCAGACCCACAGCCTCTTTTATTCTGGACTCTGATCTCCCTTTGTTTCTTCCCAAAGGTTTTGTCTCATAGCTCTGTGAGTCAGGGCTGGGAAAGTGAGGCTTTCCTACTCCTTTTCTTCTGCTTGAGGCTCAGCAAAGAAGTCAGAAAAGGCCGCTGCTGCCCAAACTTGAGCTCCCTTCGTTGCCCTTTTTTTTTTGAGAGGGGAGAAGGGAGAAATATCAGTCAGCTGCCTCCTGCATTCTCCCACTGGGGATGAGCCTGCAGCCATGGCATGTGCCCTGACAGGGAATTGAACTGGTGATCTCTCAGTGCATGGAATGATTCCCAACCAATTGATAGGGCCCTTCCTTGCTTTTTCTTTTTTAAGATCTCTGGCTTTTGGCAAGAGTTTCGGGGAGAAGGGGAAAGGTTGGCCTTTAGAAGGGAACTCAGTTCAGTTCCCTTTAGCACAAAAGGTCTAGAAGGGCCTTGTAGGAGCAGGTCCACAGAACTGGTAAGATCATGTTCCCTTTGGTGCTACCAGCACCTTCTCCAGGGCCACTTAAAAGAGGGGAAGGGCAGGCACAGTGGCAGAGGTTAAAAGGTTCAGTTTATTAGGGGTATCATTACAGATAATCCCGCCTATCCCAGAGTGGACTTAGCACAGACCAGCCTCCCTGTGGATGGGAAGCCTCCTTCCCTCACCCAGATGTGCTCTTCTGCCCTGGGCCTAGGATATTACAGAGAAACAGGCTATTACAGTGCCCCTCCCTGCCCTCCCACCTACCTTCCCATGGACTTCCTCTTGGCAGATGGACTGCCCTTTAGAAACCCCCGCAGGCCCCTAGCCCCTTCGCTCCAGCTATGCCCAGAGCCCACCCCTGCCCCCCAGAAGCAGCCAAGTTAGAGGGAGAGAAGAGCAGAGGGGGTTTGGACAGGCTGGATGGCATTTATTCTTCACCTGGTCGCCCAGCCTCAACTGAGATTGGGGCTGGATACTGGGGGGGATTTCCTCTTGTTCATCTTCTTGATTGGAGAGGGTTTTGCCCCTAGTTTCTTGGCCTGGGCCGTGTTCTTATCTCTCTTTCTGGGTGATGACTCCACAATATCCTCGCTGGAGGGCTCCTCCTGCCTGGGGTCAGTGTAACTGTCCTCACTCTCCAGGTCTTCCCGGCTCTCTGGGCTGGATTCTGACAGCCTGACCAGCTCCCTTGGGCTTATTGATCTGCTCAAGTCTGGAGGTGAAGATTCCGATTTAACTGGGCTTTTCTTTTTAATCAACTTGCCCTTCTTGACTTTTTTCTTCAGCTTTGCCTTCTCATCTGTCTCCTCCTCATCTTTCTCTTTTTCCTTTTTCTTCTTGACCTTCTTGATAACCTTGCTGCCCTGGGACTTCCCTATGGGACTCTCAGAGCGCCAGATGGTAATGGGAGCTGCCGAGTCTGGTGTGCCCGTGATCGTGCCCATTCCTATGCCTTTGTCCTTTGGTGTGGTGGCAGTGGGCCCCACCTGGGTTGGGATGGGAGGCTTGCTTTCTTCCTCCTCTTCCTCTTCTTCATTTAGGTCATCTCTAAATTCGTGGTGGAGGGGATGGTGGATCACTGCCACAGAGACAGGCCTGTAGCTTTTGCACCTGGGAGGGAGGGCAGGGAAAGAAAAGGTTGACAGAGAGTGAGGACCAATGCCCCACGGTGCTCCCATCAGCCTGCCGGCACTCACCAGCCATACCAGAACCGCTCCACATATTCTTCCTCGGGGATGAGCTCAAAGCAAGGGGTCTGGACGATGTCGAAACAGGTTGGGCCCACATCTCGGGAACAGGTTGGGCTTACATCTTGGGAGATGCTGCTGTTTGTCTTCTCTGAGCAGTCGTTCACCCTGCCACACGGAACTCAGCCTGGCTCCCACACCTCCAGGACTCCCCAGGGGCCCAGAGCCAGAAGCCTGAAGGACAGTGGGCTTTCCGAGTAGTAAGTGCAGCTCAGCCCAGGCTGCCAAAAGACCTCCTCCCCATTGCTCTCGGAGCAGAGCCAGGTTTACAAAGACGGGGTTGGGCTGGCAGTGCCTGGTCCAAGCTAGAGGAGGGGACTGCCGTGAAAGTTTGGACCTTGCTCTGCCCAGGAGTCTCCTGGGCTGTGGATCTCCCGAGGAGGAGGGTCCTTACCTAGAGTCACAGTCACAGTGGCTGAGAGAGTGCAGGTGCAGGTTGTAGTGACCACATTCAGAGGTGAAGGGGTGGATGATATGCCCAGTGCACTGCTTGTGATTCCAGCAGCACCTGTCAGTGTCCTTGAATTCGCCTGAGGGGTCAGAGTCTGGGTCATACAGGGATGGCACATTTGTGGGTCTCTTCTTCCACAGCTCAGTCTATATGCTTCACCAGATTCACCTGCCACCAACCCCCACTCCCCCCCCACACACACACACACCCACAAGCAGCTGCTTCTTCATAGTAGCCATTCAGTCCAGTAGTAACTCCAGGTTTCAGCACTGGGCTTTCCTAATGCACTGCATGAATCTGTCTGCACACTGCACACTCCCAGGAAAATGTCTCACCAAGGCCCTCACCAAAGCCCCCTTGCTGTCCTGTGACACCTGCCGTGTCCCCTCGCCTGCCTTCCATGGAGCCTGCCTTCCTGGAGCCCACAGACTTAACCCACTCCCAACCTGAGTCCTTCTACCCCTTGTAGGCAGCACACATACCATGTCCACTTTGCCAGGGAACAGGGGAGATGCTGCTGGGGTAAGAATTGGGATTAAGGGGAAGCCCTGGAGAAAGGTTCCCACCTTTTACTCAACTGGATGCAAGTCCTGGACACACACTGAAATCTCCCAGCCTCTACCCGCACTGCCTCATCTCTAACGCTGCCTAAGACTCCAGTCTACCAATGAGTTTCCCCTCCGGCCACCCTCCAAAAGGTAAGCCCATGAAATGCCTCCACGTGCCCAGGACCTCACACATCAAGGCAGAGAGGACAAGGCACCTTCCTGCAGGTCCCCCCCGAGATTCTGACTCCACCCACCGTGGAAGGGAGAAGTAGATGGACACCAGTGACTTCCACAGCAGTCTGGCATGGGGTGCCATGGCTGGCTAACTCCCCGCCAAACAGGTTTGCACCTTTGTCCAGCCCCTACATTGTGGAACTGGGGCAAGATCGTATAAAACCCCGGCTGGGGCTGTTAGTCCAAGTGGCCTTAAATACTTGAGAGATGAGTAGATAGCAGTGTGGTCTGAGTGTTGCCTCACATTCCTCTCTTCCCTCTACCAGGCTGCGAGAGTCCCAGGTCCCCCATATGCCCGTGACCCATTTGGTGGCCTCCCTGTCTGCTTCCTCTCCTCTCATGTCCTCTCTTCATAAGTATGTGAGGCAGGACTTTGGAATACCCACACCTCAGCTCTCTTCAGCACTGCTGAACTGGGGCAAAGGGCAGCATAGTGGCAAGTGGCCTTGAGGTCAGGCATGAGTCCAAGTGTTAGCTCTGTCACAACATGGGTTACTAAGGACCAGTCACTTTGCTTTCCTGAGTCTTCATTTTTCTGCCCACAAAATAGGAATGATGGCACCCTGGCCAGGTAGCCCAGTTGGTTAGAGCATCGTCCTGATATACCACAATTTGCACAAGGTTTCGGGTTCAATCCTATCAGCAACCAATGAGCATATAGATAAGTGGAACAACAAATCAATGTTTCTCCTCCCCCCCCTCAAAAATCAATAAATTAATTTTTAAAATGGAGATGGTGGTAACCTGTTACACAGGGTTGTTGTGAGGACTCCGTTCAAATGTCAAAGATATTTGTGCACCGTAAAGTGTTATTCAAAGGGGTGATTGTGGTCTCCAGAAAGGGGCCCTCTCTGGCATGAGTAGGGGGTAGGGTAGGGGTGGAGCAGCCGGGTAACCCCTTCAGGGACACTTCCCTCCCTTCTGCCTAACACCAGGTGTCAGCTTTCCCAAGTTAGGGGTGGTGGGGCCTCTGGAGCCAGAGATTCCCTTGGACCCACCTTCAGAGGAGAAGATAGATGCATCAGTGCTCGATGCCACACCAGCCAGCAGATGTCCTCTTTCCCAACTGGGTAACCTGTTTACATCTGAGAGAGAACAGAGTGGCCACAGGCAGCATCTTCTCCCCATGCCATTCACTCATCAAGCATTTTCTGAGATGCCACAGGTGTCAGGCACCAGCTGCATCCAAGATACAGATTGACAAAAACAGTCCCTGCTTTCAAGGGGCAGGGAGAAGATTTGAGAAGAAAAGCAGGGGCGATATGTGGAAAGTTCATGACTGTGGTGTGATGCAGACACTGATAGTGAGGGAAACAGTGGGAAGGAAGCCTGTGGAAGCAGAGAACAAAGACACCTACTGAGACAATGAGGATGTAGGGCAAGCATGTCAAACTAATGTGGCCCTCGGGCTTCGAGTTTGACATGCTTGGTGTAGGGTGAGATTAGGAAAGTCTTCTTGAAGGAAGCTTAACAGGAACTGAATCTGGAAAAACCATAGGAGTGAGCCAATCTAGACAAGGAAGGACAGATCCAGGAATTGTCATGGGGTGTGTGGAGCTGGGTTAGGAGTTGTCCGCCAGCAGAATTCCAACTGAGACAGCAGCTGCATCAAAAACCATAGGGTAGAGCCTGCACTTTCCTACTTCCCACAATTACTTTGTCCTTTGGGGCATCAACAGCTGAGTTCTGCTTAAGAAAGGAAGCTGAGCCCTGACCGGTTTGGCTCAGTGGACAGAATGTCGGCCTGCAGACTCAGGGGTCCCAGGTTCGATTCCGGTCGGGGGCATGTACCTGGGTTGCGGGCACATCCCCCACTGGAGGGTGTGCAAGAGGCAGCTGATCGATGTTTCTCTCTCGTCGATGTTCCTAACTCTCTATCCCTCTCCCTTCCTCTCTGTAAAAAAAAAATCAATAAAAATATTTTAAAAAGAAAAGAAAAGAAAGGAAGCTGATCCCAGCCAGCGTGGCTCAGTGGTTGAGCACCAACCTAGGAACCAGGAGGTCACGGTTCTATTCCTGGTAAGGGCATCTGTCCAGGTTGTGGGTTTGATCCCCAGCGTGGGGGCCTGCAGGAGACAGCCAATCAATGATTCACTCTCATCATTGCTATTTCTTTCTCACTCTCCCTCTCCCTTCCTCTCTGAAATCAATAAAAAATATATTTTTAGAAAAGGAAGCTGATTTCTTGGGGACTTAAATTGAGCCTTTAGTGGCACTTGGTCATCTTTTTACAGTTCCCTAGTCAGCTCCTGCTTTCCACAGCACTTCCCTGGAAACTCCTTTCCTACTCCTATTCCTCACAGCAGATCATTTCACCAGCCTTACCTGTGGCTGCTCCTACCCTCACCAACTCTCCTCCAACCTAGGGCAACTTCCCTTCTTCCTCCTGCCCAAAGCGCCTGAACTCTAGGTCCCAGCCAGAATTTTGATCTTATTTAATGGTTTGTTTTCCCCTCTAGGCTCTGAACAACTTTAAACAAAGCACTCTATGAACCCTGATTCTCCCTCTCACATTACTCTTCCTTTTCAATCCAAGTTTATTCCCTCATTTAGCAGACACATTGGATAGCTTCACTAGACACCAGAGGAAACACAGACCCTACCCTTAGTGAGCTCAGAATCTTCACCTCTGTCTCTATTCCAGCCACCTACATATGGCAGCCACCCCGGCACCTCTGTCACATTAGCCCAGGCAAAGGCTGTCAACAATTTCCCAACAGCCAAACCCAGTGGCCTTCTTTTTGTCTTATCTCGTTGACCCTGTTAACCAATGAATCTCTTTCTTCTGCATGCTCTATTCCTTCAGCTTCCATGCAGACCTCTCTCATTCCTCTCTCTCTTCTCTGACAAGCTCTTTAGTTCTTTCCTAACTCCTGTGCTGTACCCCTTAAATTGATGATCACCAGGTTTCTGTTTTACTCTACTTCTCAGAGTACTTGTCTTGGATAATGTCATCCACCTTCATGGTTTCAGCAAACACCAATAAAAGGACATAATTCTGGATGGGTCTCCAATCCAGACTGCTTTGCTGAGCAGGTATCCAATATCTTCTTGGATGTTCCCAAACATCTTAGACCAACATGTCCCACATGAACCTACCATCTTCTTCCTATACTCCATGAACCACCCCCTCTTTTATCTTCCATTTCAGACAGCAGTAGACACCACAGCTAGAAATCTAGGAGTTACCCTTTCCCTCACTTCTATACCAGCTTGATGACCAAGTCTTGTCATGCCTATCTGCTCCATATCCACCTCTGTCTTGGTTCACACCTTCATTATCTCTCACCAAGACAACTACAGTAGTCTGCCCGGCCTCCCCACCTCCTGTCTCACTACCCTCATCCAGTTCTCACAATGCAGCCAATGTAAGTTTTCTAGGTGCCAACTGGTCTGCCATGTTCTTCTTCTTTAATAGGATTCTACTGCCTTCAAGATGATGTCCTTATCATGTCCCCACCCCAGGACCAGGGCCCTGGCTCCTCTCTCAGCTATCAGCTCCTCCCACTCATCCATCCCCTTCTCCATTCCTTCTCTCCTGCCTCCCACTACCCAGAAATACCTACTCATCTTGGAAAGAACAATGTTATCAAAGTAGAATTGGTCACACATGTCTTATTCCCCTTTACCCTGCAAGGGTACCTCATGCATTTATGGCAACTTGAGAACAAAACCCGTATTTCATCTGTTTCTGCTTCTACAATCCTGGGACATAGAAAGAACTCAGTAAGCCCTAGCTGGGTAGCTCAGTTGATTAGAGCATTGTCCTATATGCCAAAATTGTGGGTTCAATCCTGGCCAGGGCACATACAAGAGTCAACCAATGAATGTATAAATAAGTGGAACAACAAATCAATGTTTCTCCTATCAATATTTCTCTCTTGCTCCCTCCCCCTTTCTCTAAAATAAAATCAATAAAAATTCTTGAGGATTTAGAGAAAAAGAAAGTACTCGGTAAATATTGGTTGATTGAAAAAAATACATGAGCCCAGCCAGTGTGCTCAGTGGGTGATCATGAACCTATGAATTAAAAGGTCATTCCCTTTCAGAATACATGTGGAGGTTGAGGACTCAATCCCCAGTAGGGGGTGTGCAGGAGGCAACTATTCAAGAATTCTCTCTCATTAATGTTTCTATCTCTCCCTCTCCCTTCCTCTGAAATCAATAAAAAAATTTAAATTACTATTTTATTCAATGTTTTTTTTTTTAAAAAAGGTTTATATGCAGGTTCCACTAACTTCCACTACCAGTGGTTCGCAACCTTCCTAATGTCGTGACCCTCTAATACAGTTCATGTTGTGGTGACCCCCAACCATAAAATTATTTTCGTTGCTACTTCATAACTGTAATTTTGCTACTGATATGAATCGTAATGTAAATATCTGATGTGCAGGGTGGTCTTAGGCAACCCCTGTGAAAGGGTCGTTCGACCGCCAAAGGGGTCGCGACCCACAGATTGAGAACCGCTGGCTCTAAGCCCTGACAATCCTGTTTGTCAAGGGATGGGATTTAGTAACTCTCCTCAAATCTGAGTAAGGCATTCTGCTCTCTAGTTTCACAGGCAGAAGGAGGGGGCTTCCGGAAGCAGCAGTCCAGAGCTCCTGCAGCAGAAGTGACTGAGGTTAGACTGGGGCTAGAGGGGGGACTTCATACTGAATGAGGAGGGTAATGACTTCAAAGAAAGAGGGAGGTGTGTGGCCTCTTTCTCCATAGGCATTAATCAGGGCGCAGGGACCTAACTCAAAACTCACAGGTGATGTTCATTTGTACAGAAGCCTCTCAAAACTCACAGGTGATGCTCATTTGTACAAAATCCTCCCAGTCCTGCGGGCGAGGAGCTCCCCCCGCCCTGGCAACACAGGCGGTGGGATTCCAGGTTGGACACTGGAGCAGATTAATGAGGGAGGCAGGGAGGGAAGGCGAGAGGGAGAAAGAAAGGGAGGGAAGGAGGGAAGAGGAGGGAGCAACGCACGCACAGCGTGCACGCGTCTCCTAGGAAACGCCACCCCGGCCCCGCCCACGTCTGTAGGCGATTGTGATGTCACGCTCGGAGCCCCAGATTTCTAGCCCTCAGCGTTAATAGAACCGTCCGCCCAAGCCCAGGCGACAGGGTGGACGCTGGACCATGGGCTCCAGCCAGACCCGGAGGCCATTCCCAGGCCCTCGGGACTCCAGTCCTCCATCATTGGTCCGCGGCTCGCCGTGAGCCCGCCCCCAGGCCCTAACCCCGCCCCAGGCTGCCCTTGGCCCCGCCTCCTGCGTCGGGCTACTACGTCCTCGGGCCAGGCCCGGGGCCCCGGCCGCGGGTCGAAGCCCTTCCTTAACCTTCTGCCCAGCCCTGGCTTTACCACTGCTGCTGTCTTCCCAGACGTCGGCATTGTCCTCAGGCTTTTTCTTAGTCCACCTCTCAAAGGTCATGGTCGTCCTCACCCACATCGCTCTCGGCCCGGTTCTTCCTCTCTACAAGACTGCCCCGCAGAAGTCCAAACCTGAACCTCAGCTTGGCCGAGGCAACCGTAAAGCCCAATGTCAGCTTCGACCCCTTCGAGCCCTCGGCTCTGCCTCATGCTGGGCCCACCCTCCACCCACCAGCCCCAGCCCCGTTCTAAACTGCGAGGTCTTCTCAGCCCTCATCCGGGGGCCCCCCAGCGCCTTCCACGCTCTTCCCCCTTTGTTCCACTTTAACCTTCGTACCTCACCTTTAATCTCAGGCCCAAACCTTAGCTAGGCCGCTCAGGCCCATCCTAGTTCCTCTCCAGATGTACCCCCACAGCTCTTAACTTTTTCCTGCCCCTCGCCCAGGCTTTAGCCCCGCCCCTAGCCCCGCCCCATCCATTCTCTCGACTTCACACTTCGCACCGCTCCTGGCCCCTCCCAAGCCCTTCCGAACTCCGCGGGGCCCTTAGCCCCGCCCCATCCCCACGTGACCCCTCGCTGCGGCCTGGGGCGGGACCGCTTCCAACCTCCCCCACTCCCCCGGCTCCCCGAGGCTCCTCCTGGCCTGGCGGGAGGCCCGGACCACTCGCTCTCTCCGCCAGCAGAGTCCTCGGATGAGGACTGGAGGTCCGATCCCAGCCCCAAGGGGGCGCCCACCGCCAGAGCCTCTTCCCAGTATTCCCTTCCAGTCCCAGAGAAATACTTCCCAATAAAGATCTTAACAAAAGGCAGGGTCTTGGTCAATTTCCCCCCAAAATTATAACAGTTAAGGGTTTTGAGCTCTTCCTGTGTGTTGGTGCTTTATCTTATTTCAGTCACGCAACCTTATGGGTCTCCCTCCATAGGCTTGTCCAGTGCTGGGAGCAGGATCCACTGTATTCATTGTAACACACTCCACACATCCCCCCACCATACACCCCTCACACCCTTAGGGACAACATGCACATTGCGCATGCTTGTATCACACATAACAGAATCTACTCACCACACAGACTAATCCAATGTGCACACACCCCCGACAGAGGCTACCCAGAATACAGAATCATACCCCTGCTCCCCACATTTCACTCAGCACAAACACTCCACAACAGTATTGTGGTGCAGACTTCACACACACACACACACACACGTTACAGGCCCTGTGCAAGGAAAGGGTTGAGGAGTGCAGTCCCATGAGGGCGCAAAGATAAACAACAGGCAATTCCAGGAGAATGTGAAAGAATGTTAGAGCCCTATAACCAGCTTTCCACACATCACGCCCCTCAATGTTTCTTGGCATCAGGCTCCAAAGCGAGGTTACGCCTCAAGGATGGAAAGGAATGGATGGTATTTAAACTGTTTTCTCCAGAGAAACCAAGGGCCCCTCCAGCTGCGGCTCTTCATGATGCCAACCTTCACTTTCCTCCAGACCCAGCAACATAACTGGGTAGGACCACCGCCCAGAACCTCCAGCTCTAGGGACAGCAGGGGATGGGGGAACCAGGGCAAAAGGGGAGTGCGCAGAAAAAGCGGCATAGAATGGACTTGCTGACTGGGAGCCAGGATTCTCATCTTGACCGTCCATGGTTTCCCAGGATGGCATCAGGCCACATGTGTCCCTCCACTGTTGGTTCAGATGTCTGAGATGCTTCCAACTGATGTGTAGCTTTGGGTCAGATGTCAACAGGGAGCCAGGTTCTTGGTCACCCTTTCATGGCAGTTATAATAGTTGGGGTTTTTGAGCTCTTCCTATGTACTTGGTAGTGCCTTATTTCATCCATGAAACCTCATCAGTATTTTTGGCCCCATTTTATAGATGAAGAAATTGAGGCACAGAGGATAAGTGATCTGCCTGAGTGTCCTAGGAGGACACAAGAGGCCGCAAGTGAGGATTCAAGTGCAGGTCATGCATGTATGTCTCTTTTGTTTTGAAGAGGGAAAAATACGCACCTTATATTTTATTCAATTTAGTTCTGTAGTCATGTGTTACGATGTGAAAAGGTACCACTCATAATTTTGTTTATACCCCTAATATAGTTAGGTATTAGATACCATATTTTCTGAATAACAGTCAAGCCTCTACCTCCCTGGCCTTATGGTAAATCCAAAAAGTATCAAAAACTCAATCACTTCTCACTGTGTTCCCCTCAGAGAAGCAATATATATATATATATATATATATATATATATATATATACACACACACACACACATAACATATATACACATACATATATAACATAAATATATATACATATACATACATATATATATATTACACACACACACACTGACACTGAGTGGCCAGATTATTATGACCACCTGACCGTTTGTAGGCAAACTAGCTATAATTTCCTGCTGAAGTTGCTGGAGGACCAGATCATTATAAACGTCTGAATAGCACAACATGCCTAAGTATCATTGCTGATCAGGTTCATCCTATCATGTTGATGGCATATCCCAATGGAGATGGCTTCTTCCAACAAGACAATGCGCCATGCCACAGTGCTCGTATTGTGCAGGAGTGGTTTCAAGAACATGAGGGAGACTTTACCTTGCTTAGGTGGCCCCCACAATCACCAGATCTCAATCCAATTGAGCATTTGTGGGACAAAGTTAAAGGAGCCTTCAGGCAGCTGGTTCCACAACCATCAAATCTCATAGAACTGGACAGTGCTACTCATCAGGCATGGTGTCAGATTCCTCACATCACCTTTCAACATCTCGTGGAGTCAATGCCAAGAAGAATCGCCACAGTATTGAAGGCAAAAGGTGGCCCAATGAAGTACTGATGGGGTGGTCATAATAATCTGGACACTCAGTGTGTGTGTATAATTGAATTCAGAGAGGAAGAGAGAGGAGAGATAGAACCATCAATGATGAGAATCATTGATCACCTGCCTCCTGCACACCCCCCACAGGGGACTGAGCCTGCAACCTGGCCATGTGCCCTTGACTGGAATCAAACCCGGGACCCTTCAGTCCACAGGCCAATGCTCTATCCACTGAGCCAAACCAGCTATGGCAGAGAAGCATTTTTTTAAAGGGAAGGCGGGCCCTAGCCCGTTTGGTTCAGTGGATAGAGCGTTGATCTGTGAACTGAAGGGTCCGGGTTCAATTCCGGCCAAAGGCACATGCCTGGGTTGCAGGCTCTATCCCCAGTAGGTGTGCAGGAGGCAGCCCCAGAGGGGTAGTTGGGATCTCATCATTGATGTTTCTTTCTCTCCCTCTCTCTTCCTCTCTGAAACCAATAAAAACAAATACACACACATACACACACACATACATATAATAAAGGGAAGGTGGGGCCCTAGCTAGTTTGCTCAGTGGTTAGAGTGTCAGCCCTCAGATTGAGAGGTCCTGGGTTCGATTCCAGTCAAGGCCATGTACCTCAGTGTAGGCTCCATCCTCAGCCCTGATAGGGGCGAGCGTGTGGGGAGGCAACCAATCGATGTGTTTCTCTCACGTTGATGTTTCTCTTTTTGTTTTCCAACCTCTCACTTTCTCTAAAAATCAGTGGAGAAATATCCTCGGGTGAGGATTAACAAAATAAATAAAAGGGAAGCCAGAAGAGGCAAAAGAAGAAGAGAAGAAAAGGATGGGAGGGAGGGAGGAGAGAAGGAAGGAGAGAAGGAAAGAAAGAATATTATTCAATAGTGGAAATTGGGGTATAAGCACCAAGTAGGAGGACACGTTTTGGGGGAAAGGACTAAAGGAAAGGGCTCTCAAAGCCAACAATTTAGATCTCACCCCAGGAGAGTGCAGTTCTGCCCCCCACAAACATGGTCCCTGAGCTCCCAGCCTGCCTGAGGCTTGCCCAGGGGCCGGAGATGTCCAGCATCCCAGTAGGAGGTGCCAGTCCCAAGATCACCACAGCTCTGCCCATTCTATTTCCCTCAGCCCCAACAAAGGACTTCAACCCCAGGCCGCTGGTAAGAGAGACTTTAATGCATAAGGCACGGTGTGAGGCTGAGATCATTTAGCTTCCTCACCCCAAAGGCCCAGTACGGTGAGCCAAAGCGGCAGGGACCACCTCCTCACCACTGGGCACCCTGGAGAGTCCCTGGAGAGAGGGGGCACCCAGTCTTTGGTGTGGTGCCCAGGGGCAGGAAGTGACTAGCATGGTCCCAACTACCCCTCTGGGGGCACTGCCACCAACGGGCAGCTCTTTGGTTTGGAATAACAGTCAGTGCAGATGTTCAGGACAGAGCTCTGGGCAAGTCAAAGCGGCACAATGCCCCAGGGCGGGGCAGTCCCTCACAAGCAGCATGTGGGCTTCTTCTTGCTGGCAGTTAGGTAGAGGTTGCTGTCATCACTGTTGATGCCTGGAGAAGAGTGGGAAATAAGTGAAGCAGGGATTGGAGGGTCCCCGCTTTCTGCCACCCTCCTCCAGGCGGGAACTCACGGACAACATCCCCAATGCGCCGGGCCCCTGATTTCTCCAGCTCAGCCAGCACGTTGGCCTCGAAGGTCAGCGCCGCCACACGGAAAAAGAATTCCCGGACATTTTCACCTGACACAAGGCACAGATGGGTGCTCAGGGGCAGTTCCAGCCTGGGTTCCCTGGGCACAGCTGGAGGTGGAGGAGTGCCACGCAGAAGGCCTGACGCCCCTTACTCACCAGTGAGAGACGAGACGGCCCAGTACTCAGCCTTCATCTCTTGGGCCACCTTGAGTGCGTCTCGCTCCATGAGCACATACTGAGCAGGAGTCTGAAGGAAAGTCAGAGTCAGATGCGGAGGGTTCCCTCCCCAAGTTGGGAAGTTCCCCCACGGGCACACTCACACTCAGGTCCTTCTTGGAACCCACAAGGAAGAGAAGCACGCTGGAAGGGTCGTTCTCCTTGAGTGCATCCGCTAGCCACTGCCTGCCACAGACGGGGGACAGCAAGAGATGAGGTGGGCAGGCTCCTGCCGCTGCCACTCACATGCTCGGTGATCCTCTGCTCCTCGATGTGTTTTTCCTTCCTTACCATGCCCTGACCACCCCCTCCTTTTCTTCTCTTGGAACCCTCTCTTCCCAGAGCCCCCATATATGTCAGCACCCCCACAAACTTGGTATGTTCCAGGGAGGCCACGTCATTCAGGTTGAAGACGATGATGATGGCTGGAAGAGTGGCAGACACAGTCCCAGGTTGATAAGGAGACACGACTGGCTCATTTCCACACCCCTAGGTTAGAAGCAGCCACCTACCCCACTTCGCCCAGCCCCTTACCTTGAGCTCCTCGGTAGTAGGTTGATGCGATGCATTTGAATCTCTCCTGTCCAGCGGTATCCCAGCTAGGAGGAAGGAGGGGTGAGACAGAGGCACGGGGATAGGGCCGTAGGTGGGGTGTAAGTGCGAGAGGAAGAAATGGCTGGAAGAGGTACATAGGAAGAAGCACTTACAGCTGCAGACTGAAGGGGATGCCCAACACCTCAAATCGTTCCATCTCAAAGTCTACTCCAATAGTGGCCTTGTAATTCTTATCAAAGGTGTCTTTGCAGAACCTGAGGGGGCACCAGAGGTTCTGGCCCTTAGCCCAGCCCATCTGGCGAGGTCTGGCCCCACCCTGCCCAGCCCAACCCAGTTCAGCTCCGGCACCCTCTTACCTATTAATGAGACAAGTCTTCCCCACCGACAGGTCCCCCACCACAATGACCTTGGAGATCTTAAATCTGCTGGACGCAAGAGGAGGCAAGAGGAGTGGGCACTAGTTCTGAGTCCCAACCTAAGAGGTCTACAAAGGTAGTTGCACCCAGGCTGCAATTGCCACAGACCCCAGCAGGCACCAAGGCCTCCTAGGCAGCTTTCTGGGGAGCTGTACCGGCTGGGAGTGTTTTGTGCTTTAGTATCAAAAAGACATAAATTTGAATCCCAACTCTCACACTTACTAGCTGTGTGACTTAGGACACATTACTTAGTCTCTCTGTCTCAGTTTCAACATTTAAGTGGACATTTAGAGTATATTTTCTTTGGGTAGTGAACACGTGGTGCAATATAACATAGAAACCCACACCTAAAACCTGTATGTCCATGTTGACTAATATCACCCCAATAACTTTAATAAAATAAAAAAAAGGAATATATTTTATTGGGTTGTTGTGAAGGTTAAAATAAGATAAATGTTCTATATCTTGAAACATACCCCCCCCCCCCCCCACACACACACACATACATTTTAGTATCTCTGAAATCAGGGTACATCTTTAAAAGTGATGGTGTTGCCCTAACCAGTTTGGCTCAGTGGATAGAGCATCAGCCTGCGGACTCAAGGGTCCCAGGTTTGATTCCGGTCAAGGGCATGTATCTTGGTTGCAGGCACATCCCCAGCAGGGAGTGTGCAGGAGGCAGCTGATGGATGTTTCTCTCTCATCGATGTTTCTAGCTCTCTAGCTCTCTCCCTTCCTCTCTGTAAGAAATCAATAAAATATATATATTTTAAAAAGTGATGGTGTTTTCCATTTAATAAAAGCAACAGCATCCAACACACCTCCTGGCACACAGTAACTGCCACGTTCATAGTGGCCACTGCTATTAGTGTCCCTTTTATACCCACAGGCGTCAGAAATTGAACTGCCAACCCAGTCTCACTGGACTCGCCACAAGCTTGCTGGAAACAAGGGGTAAATTCGAGGACTTAAAAAGAGGGAATAACCATGTAGCTGGTAGAGGGTGCACCGCAGCCCCACTGCTTCGACCACGAAGTTTCCTGTCTTGATTCTGGGGTCTCCAACTCACCCCACGGTGCCGGTCCGGTGCTCCTGGCAGGCGCAGGTGACCCGGGGGTGGAAGTCTCTGCGCACGTGCAAAGCGGCCTCCTTCCTCAGGTACTGGCACGAGTGGAGGAGGAGGAGACTCAGCCATCCTGGCCCTCGGCCCACAGCCACGCAGCCCCGGGCGGGGTGGGGAGGGGACCACCCAGAAGCAGCGGCCCGGCCGGGCGGCAGGGCGGGGCCCCAGCGCTAACGGGTCCGGTGCCGCCTCCTCCCCGCCCTCCCTCGGCCGCGGCCAGATGCCCGACGTGGCCCGGCGCCTACCTGGGGCAGCTCGGCCAGGACGCGGTCCCTCCGCACGGGCGCCAGAAGGTTCATCGTGCCTGCCGCCGGGTGGGGCGCCCTGGGAAGGCGAGGTGGCCGGACCCTCCCCGGCGACCCGGGCCCGTGGGGACCCGACAATCACCCGCGACCGAGGCGTCCCGACTATGACTCGGGGCCAAGGCGGACCTACGGGAGCCCGCGGCCTCGGCGACGCCCCGATCGCTGCGGGCCACGGGGAGGGGTCAGGCACCCGGGGCTGCGGTGAGCCCACGATCACCCGGGCCCGGGGCGTCCCGAAGACGACTCGGGGGCGGGGAGACCCCTCGGCCGCCGAATGGGGGCGCGGAGTCCCGTCCGGGGAGTCCCGGACCCGCGCAGACCCTACGATGACTCGGGGCCGGGCAGTTCCCACGATAACCCGAGGCCGCGGAGACCCGACGACAACTCGGGGTGGAGGCGGCCCCACCATAACAGAGCGGCCCACCGCCCGGGGTCGGTGTGGGCAGGGACCGCGCTGCGAGGTCCGAGAGCCGCGGGAGGCGGGGGGACGGGGTGGAGGGGGAGTCCGCCGCCGCGGGGCCCCGCGTCCCACGCCGCCCTCCCTCCGCCGGCGCCGTAACCCGATCCCCGGAAATTCCTGCACAAGGGCCGCCCCCGGCCCCTCTCCCGGCGGCTCCCGGCCTCGCGCCCGCCCGGGATCCCCGTCCTCCCCTCCTGCCTGCACTGCTCTCGCCGAGGCTCCCCCGCCCGACGCCTCCTCGGGGACCCAGGCGCCCCACATGCTGGAACCCGCCCCGAGAGGGACCCCCAGGCGGCTCTGCCCTCACCCGTGCGCGGGGCTGCGCCTCCACGGGACCCTTCCCCGGCGGACGGGTGATGGGGAGCGGCGATGGCTGCGCAGCATCGGGCTGCGCCAGGACCGCGGGGAGGGTAAGGGGGAGAGAAGGGGCCCACGGAGAGGCGGTGCCTCCCTCCTCAAGTGCAGGCCCGGGACGTGACTCACTCTGCCCCCGCTCGCCCTTCAGCCCCGGGAGGTGGGAGGGGGGAGCGCACCAGAGGTGCAGAGGCGGAGCTGGGTGCCCACCGCGGAAAGAGGCGTCCGAGGTGTGGCGTCGTTTTCTCGAAGACTCCGGTGTAGACTGAGGGGTGGGGAGGCTGAAGACCCAGCCGCCCCCTCGGTGAAGGATAAAGGAGGGCTCGACGGACCGGGAACTCCGCCCTTTGGGGAGGTCACTGCTCCGGAACGTGAGGACGCCCCTCTGGTTAGGGGCGTTCCTCAAACCGACCCCATTGGAATCGTCCCAAGCACAACTGTTGCATTTTGCAGTCGTGGGAGACAGAATCGGGTAACGCACCCCCAATCTCACCGTCCATGGGGAAATCGGGTTCCCAGAGGCCAGGGAGACGACAGAAAGGGAGGGGTGAAGGCAGGAGGACGCCGACCCCCGGAGAAGCAAACTGGAGCTCTGCTGAACTCTGCTCGGTGTCCCGAACTGAATTTGAAGATGCAGCGAGCGTGACTGGGGCACGAAAGGGAAGACTTTTAAAGGCAGGAATCGTGAACGGAGTTATTCACCAGAAGAAGAACGAGCGAATGCTGAAGCCTGTGCGCTGGGTGTTTGGAATATTGCTAGAATTTCTTCGAGAGTTTTGTCGGGAGGACACATGAAATCAGACTGTCACGGGTAAAGAGGGGAGATGTTGCCACCTTCTACCTCCTCTCCGTGACTCGATTTTTTTTTATTCCCCCCCCCCCCAAATCACCATTACTGATACGCCACACATCCTCTCGGGACCTCAATGTACACAAAATGTTGTTTGAGGGAGTTGGGCCTGACAAATTCTGCTCTAACGTTCTAGAACTTTGCTTCACTCCCCCTGAGCTGATCGAATTATATTCGTTACAGTTTGCAGTGCTGCTGTCTCCTGGAACTTGCAATTGCTTTTCCCTGAAGTTGCTGGAGATGGGAAGCGCTCAGGACCAGACCCGAGTGGCTGCCCGCTTAGCATCCAACCGCCACAGCAGATAAATAAACTACAACCCCCAAGAAGCTTAGGGCTTACGAGGGGCGGGGTGGCGCATGCCTAGTCCCTCTTAAGGAAATTAAGCCTAAAACTACTATTCCCAGCGGGCGCCGCGCTACAGCTTACCCAATCAGCTTTAAGTAGAAAACATCGCGAGGCTTCGGTGACTTGGCCCTATAAGCCCATGGGAACGGGTCTCGGAAACCCTTTTTACGAAGATGGCGCCGAAAGCCAAGAAGGAAGGTGTGTGGTGGGGTTTGGGAGGAACACTGCTGGCTGGCCGGCCTGGGCTCCCCGCAGAGTGAACGAACTGAAGGGACGGTGGCTGGGCTAAGATTTGGGGTGTCAGCTCCGGAGCTGCTCTTCCCGTTTCGTTTCGGCCACGTTGCGGCGCGCTGGGCCCAGCCACATGGGCTGGGCTCCGGTTGAAGGGGGTTGGGGAGGGAGCCCACAGCCACATAGTCGACTGCGGGGAGCTGCACGCGTCCACAAGCCGCCGCTCCATGTCTCCAGACCTGTGAGGAATCAGTGCCCTCAACTTTCCTTACTTTACTTTTTTTATTTACTCCATTCGGCTATATACCCTCCCGGGGTGGCTGTGAGATGTTACATATACGACTACTACCACGCGTTCTGGCAAGTGTCAGGCGTTCGACTATTGCTAGTTTGTGTTGTGTTTTTTTTTCCTATATGGTATCCCAGGAGTTACTCCAAGTTTGCCCCAGTAACTGTGCATGTGATGGAAAAACCTTTAAGCTGAGACTTGTGATGTCTTCAAAGGAACCACTGATGCACAAGTAGCCTGGTGCCCCCACTGCCGCTCTCTAGGGCGGAAGAGATCGATTTCTGAATCCCTCATTCTCTTCCCTTTTCTCAGCCCCTGCCCCTCCCAAAGCCGAAGCCAAAGCAAAGGCGTTGAAGGCAAAGAAAGCAGTGTTGAAAGGCGTCCACAGCCACAAAAAAAAGAAGATCCGCACGTCACCCACCTTCCGACGGCCAAAGACACTGAGGCTCCGGAGGCAGCCCAAATATCCTCGGAAGAGCGCACCCAGGAGAAACAAGTCAGTATCCCCCACCCCCGCCCCCCGAGAAAGTTTATTTAGAAAGTTACATGAGTAGTAGACGTGAGCTAGCTGGGCTGTGTAGGCTCAGGAAACAACTTAGAGACAAGGGCCCTCGGAGCTAAGGAGAGAGAAAGGCGCAAAGGTAATGCCTCTGGGGGAGGGGGGAGCTGGGGAAGGGAAGGGCTCAGACATGCTCCCCAGAAGAGCACTGACCATCCTCTTGAAAAGATGTTTGGATGTCAAGAAAGATATTTTTTACAGTTGGCAGGAATTCGTTGTTAGGTTCATTATCACTTTATGTGTTAGGGGTTTAAAGTCCACTTTCTTGGAAGTTTAAAAATGGGACTTGCGCTCTTCCTTTCGGAGCTCCAGATTTAGTTCATCCCTCAGAGCACCTGTTGCTCTATAGGGAATAGTCCTTAAGGGTGAGCATGTGTGATGATCCTAGGTTGCTAACGAGATTCATTCGTGTTGGAAGGTGAGGGCCTGCAGCAGTGTATGGGAACATCTTTTCACTCTCTAATGTTGACGCTCAGGTCATGGCTGAGTAGTGCTGCTGTTCATAACTGACCTTAGAAACCCCCGATTGGAGTAGAACGAAGGTGGTAGAAGCTGATGGGCTTCTGCTCCTCCCACTGCTTCCTAAGAAAAAGGCGGGGGAGTGGTCTGTGTCCAGCTGTGGAGGGAAACCCTTGCAGGCTTTTTTACCCCCATTTGGACCTGGAATTTAGGGAAATGACCTCTGGCTTCAGAATGGGATGGTAGTGTCCCTGTGAGCCAGAGCCTTGCTTCTCCGAATTTCAGGGGGGAGACGGTGCTATTAGGTGTTTAAGCCACTGTAAGTTTAACCTGAGCTGTAAATATTTTTTTAAAGTTGCTCTCAAGAACAGATGGCCCTCAAGCCAGTTTTCAGCGACCAAAATGGGTAGAAATGGCCTGGCCTCCCCAGCCTCATAGTGAAGCACCAACAGTGTTTGGAATTCTGGCCCAAATTTCAAGATGCTGTATTCTAGCTTTGTGCTCTTTGGTTTTAACGTCTCAGGCTTTAAATTTTACTCAGAAATGTGCCCTTCAGAAATGTTGAGGTCAAATAAAGAATGAAGGGGTTTGGGACTGAGATGATTTAATCACTTAAAGAATGAAAGCACGTCAAGTGAGAGGAAGTGCTGGTGGTTTTGCTCTCAGGCTGAGGCTTCAGGTCTAGATTTCATGGTGCAGATGATGACACTGTTCAGCGACCAAAGTCTGACAGAAATGATTGCTACTACTCATCTGATGCACCTGGGCTCCAAAAGACGCCTCATTCTTTCCTAAACTGGGCTCAGGCCAGGTGACCCCATTTTCCCTCCCCTAGGCTTGACCACTATGCCATCATCAAGTTCCCCCTGACTACCGAGTCAGCCATGAAGAAGATAGAAGACAATAATACACTAGTGTTCATTGTGGATGTCAAGGCCAACAAGCACCAGATCAAACAGGCTGTGAAGAAGCTCTATGACATTGATGTGGCCAAGGTCAACACCCTCATCAGGTGAGTGGGGCTTCAGTCAGAAGCCAAGGAAATCTGAACAGCATGAAATTCCATGATGCTGCTTTTGGGGTCAGAAATGAGCAGCCCCTGCCGTAATTATTGTCCTTTGTATGGAGTATGGACTTTTGAGGAAGCGACAGCTTGTATTGTCTCTAGGGCTTGATTTATGGGGTTGACACTCATTTTCTTGATTCCTGCCTCTAGACAGCCCTAGAGTAAGAGAAAATTTATGTCATATCTCGATTTGGATGTCCAGTGGTGTTTCCCATAAAAGGGAATTGGTTTTGTTTGTAGCCTAGTGGCTTCCCTCGCTTCCTCTGTGCAGATGACAGACAAACCACTGTTGGCAAAAGAAAGACATGAACAAAGGAACTCCTGGTGCCCAAAGACTGGGTGGAGGGTATGGGACAGTTGAGGGCAGCAGGTACTAAGGCTGCCCTTTCCACCCTAGGCCTGATGGCGAGAAGAAGGCATATGTTCGACTGGCTCCTGACTATGATGCTTTGGATGTTGCCAACAAAGTAAGCTTCCTTTGTTACAAAACTCCTTCTCAACACCCCACTCCCTGGGTGCAAATGATGTATCCTTTTAGCGACCAAAGCCTGACTTTTGCTGATGAGTCTTAACTGACTGACTGCACCCCTCTTCTTAATAGGCCCTACCCTATGCCCACATTTTGCTTTTTAATCATGACATTCTAGCTTAATTCTTCACATTTCAACTTCCAGTAACAAAACTCCCTTTTGTTTTTCAGATTGGAATCATCTAAACTGAGCCCAGCTGTCTAATTACAAATATAAAAAATTTACACTGTATTGTTTATGTTGATTTCTGTTTGGGCTGGGGGAACACTGAATAGAGTTTGGGCAAGACTCTTGGCCTATTTACCCTTTGGAACACTTAGCACTTCCCATGCTTGTAATTTTGGCAGTGGGAACTCAACTAGCAGATATTTGTGACCCAGACTCTAGGGTTAGCTGTTCTAGACAACTAGAGCTTGCCTCTCTATCACAGGAGTAAGCAACAAGCAAGGCGTTTTATAAGAACCCCTTCCTTTATCCCTGGAAGAAGTCTGTTTGAAACCAGTATCCCGAGTTTTCATTAGCATCCGATTCAGGGCAATACGGGTTGGCTTTCGGGTAGCACTCTGTCCCCACACCCATCTACCGTGTCCAACCGGTCTGTCTGCTTCCCTCACCCCTTGCCCAAGAACGGACAAGGACTTCAGAGGAGTGCTTTCATTAGTGTTTTCAATCGTGGGTGCAAGGTGGAGAGGCTGGATGCCCCAGGTTTGGGGCTCAGTTCATAATGAGGCTGTTCTTGGCTCTGCTGTCCTTGCCTAAGTCCCGGGCTCTGCCACTCTCACTCTGTCAAGAACTTGTCTTTGTGTTGTGGGCTAGTCACACGTTCAGGGCAGAAGTCCGAGCGGAGGAGGCGGGAAAAGTAGATGAGGATCATGATGTCCAGCATGAGCAGGATACCCAGCAGGAAGGTGCCCAGGCTCCTCTGACCCACATATTGCGTGAAGAAGTAGGTGAGGTAGGCCTGAGGGGCCAGGCGGAAGAGGAAGTACATGACCAAGTTGACATACTTATTGATCCTGTAGAGGAGGTGGTCCTGGGCATTGTTGATCTTCATCATCATGCGGATGGTGAGGAAGATATTGCTGACCTCTACCAGCAGTGTCAGGACACCCCCACCCACAAAGCGGCGCCAAAAGATGCCAGATATGAAGGCACCCATGGCCTAGAAGGCAAAGATGAGAACAAGTTAGGAAGTAGGCGCCAAGACTTTATGGGATGTTAATGGGAGAGTCAGAGCTATCAGACGGGATGGGAAAGTCTTCCCCTGTTTGTTTTCTTCTGAGGTGGTTTACAGGGAATTCAACATAAAATTAAGTTTTGATCCCTGTATGGAGTTTATAGTTTTTAGGTAGTAGATGGAGCTATGGATTGCTGGCCTCAAATGGTGAACCAAGGGCACAGATTAGCATCCTAACATGGGAAGGTGCAGGACACACGGTGGGGATGGAGCTGAAAGACAGGGCTATACCACACCCCTTGTTTCTCACCATGACATGATGGACCAGGTATTCCCAAGAAGCTCGAGCCTGACCACTAACCACGATGTCCACCGTGTCGTGGATGAAATAACCTAGTGGAAGGGTGGGGGGGAAGGGTCATGAAGGGGACTGTAAGAATCTTCTCCCTGTTCCCCCACCTACTTCAGTGTTTACTGGGTTAGGCTTACCTGCAGAGAAGCAAACGAGCAGATAGCCAGAAAGTGACCAAGCCATCTCAATCTCTACCAGCATCTCGGGGGTTTGCCATACACTGAAAGGGAGGGAAGGAGGCGCTCATCTCCCCATTCCCAAGGACCTTGACAGTCCCGGGGGAGTCCCGGCTCGTTCTGTTCTCTGGGGAGCAAGGAGGGGCTTGGCTGAAACCCAGGTGTCTCCCCTTTCCCAGGTGACATCCCCCTCCCCTGGGGCCGCTGCGGCTCCGGATTGGGTAGCTTTCCAGACAGGGAATCATGTGAGACGGCGTGGCCTCAGCCCGCCTGTGAGTGATGGGGAGAGGAACGCGGGGTCCCCTAGTCACCTTCACTCCCCCCGCCCGGTCCTTCACTCACCACAGCAGAGCCCAGATCCCTGACACAATGGAATGGGCGAAGGAGACCAGCAGGTTGTGCCAGCGCCAGGTGCGCAGGGGGTCGGCGCGCACGTGCGCGGGCAGAGGCAGACGACAGAGCGCGCGCCGGAGCGCCCGGAAGGTCAGCGTGGCGCCCAGGAGCAGCAGCAGGGCGGGGTGCAGCAGTGGGAGCATGCTGGCCCTCCCTGACGTCGGTCTGTCCGCCCTCTAGGCGGCCTCCTCGGGCTGTTGGGGAACGGGCTCCCTCTCGGGCCAGTCCACCCCGGGCGCCTCTCCTGCCGGCCGGCAGCCTCGCAGTTGTTCGCGGAGCCCTCTAGGCCCCTTCGCTCCTCCCGTTCCCTCCCGGCGGGCCTCTGCCCCCGCCCCTCGCCGCCCGCGCCCCCGCCCCGCCCCGTCCGCCTGCCCCCGCCCCTCCGGCGCCTTTTCTAAGCGGCGGGCGAGGGCCCCTTTGGCCGGAGGGCCTACCGCGCCCGCCTTCTCCGGCAGACTTCGGGGGCTGTCCTGAGGCGCCGCCGCGAAGGCACCCTCGCTGGCGCCTCCCGACTCGCTCGCGTGGCCTCATTAACCCGCCCCCCCCACTCTCCTCGGGGCCACCGGCTCCCCCGCTTGGGCGGGTATCGCAAGAACTCTCTCTCCGCCCTCCGCTCCTTTCTTGGCAGAGCGGGCAGGATCCGTCACACACCCACGACTCTTAAACCCGGGTCCTGGGTGCGGGTCGGAGCCCCGCCTCGGACCGTGATCTCTGCCCTGTCCCTGTTCTTTCACTGGATCGCTGGCTTCTGGCTGGAGATGGAGGTGTTTACCGCCTCCACAGCGCCCCCCGCACGGAGTCGGTGCCTGGAAATCACTGACTGGCCGGTCACCACCCTCCTCCCAGCCCGCTTTGGGGGTCCTGGGCCAAGCGGCTGACCCCTCCTTCACACAGCCCCGGCCCCCGCGGGCTGCAGCGGGGAACACGGCCGCTTTCCCCGGCTGCTGGGTGACCCTTACTCTCCAGCCCGTGGCCTGGAGCAGTTGCAGCTTCCGGCCACTAGATGTCAGCCTGCACTCACCATGGCCGGGATCGATTCCCCCTCCCCCCCCCCCGCCCCCCACTCCCACCCCCGCAGAAATGAGGTTGTTGCTCTTGGGAAGAGGAAGCCAGCCAGACTCTGGCGAACGGAGGAGCACCTAGGAGCCGGGCCTGGAGTAGGGGGTGAGGGTGAGAAAAGGGAAGGGGTGTAGATGGAGGAAAGGAAAGTCGTAGCTGGGGGACGAGGGAAAAGGTGCAGCAGGAGGGAAAAGCCAGAAACATGAGGCGCCAGAGACCTAGGGGCCGAGAGGTTTGGGTGTTTGCTTTGCCTCCCCTGATGGTTCCAAGGTTACACATTAAACCCAGTGGGGCTCCTGGGTCAACCGAAGCCCAATCGGTTTCTAGGTGAGAGCACGAGTGTCCCAGGTGAACGGCTTTCCCCCTCTGCGCTTGCTCCCGAGACCCTTTGCTCACAGAGCAGCTTTGTCCCACAGCCAGCACTGGCCTGAGTCCGCGAGAGGCGCCCTGGGGCCCTCCCAGTGGTCATTAGACGTGGGCAGGTTTGGACACCTTTCGAGGGGTGAGATGGGAGCAGAAGGTACACACCCCATTGCTCACATTCCTCGCCCACTCGGAAACAGGGACGCTATCCCTTGGCTAATCACCATCCTCTCGCCCCTTAACTGAGCTTGTGTTGACTCGTGAAGAGCAGGAGGTGCCAGGGAGACACCTGGAATTGAACTGATTACTGGTCAAGACCCTCAACAATCGTACTAACCTCTGAGCAGAAGCCTAGAACCCATGTAGCCCAAACGGCTGTCTTTCCTCTTCTCCCTGATGCTTTTACTAGTGAGACAGCGGTCCACTTCCCTCCCATCTTCCCTTACGGAGGTCCTCCCTAGCCGGATGCTGAAGGCAGAGGACCCTGTGGCAGCATTGTGTGTGTGACGCTGGGGGCTGACAGTGCTGACGAGCGCGGTGTTCATTGGCCCGGGCTTCCTGGAGACCGTGTCACATCCTCCGCAGGTGAATCAACTTGCACAGGTCGCGGTTTCCCTAGAACCTCCCTAGGCAAACAAGACACTGACCGGGCCCATAGACCGAGAGCGTCGGTTTGGGTATTGTGTATGGTTTGCGTACCAATGAGCACCTGCTTTTCTTCCGAAACAGTCACTAGTGGGCAATACGGGGGCAGAGAGAGGTCAGTCCTCGCTTCCCACCCTCCCTCGGTCAGCGAAGAGCACCTCTCGGGTCTTAGGAAGCCTTGCGAGGACCGGATGCGGTCACGAGGGTGGGGAGGTGCGTTGCGCCAAGGAAATGGCATATCGCCCCTTCCTTCCTGGGGCCTGGAAAAGCGACCCTGCAGACCCAGGCTGCGGGTGAGGTGCAAGGCGGACCCAGCAGGTTGCTACTCCACTTGCTCCGGGCAAGTCTCCCGCAGCGGGGGCGTGGCTCCGGGGGGGGCGGGCCCGCGCACGCGCACGCGCCGCGCCTGGGTGGCGGTAGGGGTTCCGGAAGTGTGGCTGGGACAGGAGATGGAGAAGTACGAGCGGATCCGAGTGGTGGGAAGAGGTGCCTTCGGGTGAGCCAGGGCTCCGGGGGAGGAGAGCCCTCAGGAGGGGGAGAAGCCCAGCTCTGTCCGCGACACCGCCGCCCGCGAGCCCCGCCCGCGGCGGGAGCGCCCGCTCCGGGAAGCCCCGCCCCGGCTTCCGGTCCGGGCCCGGCGGGGAGACCTGACTTCGGCGGAGGTCACGCCCCCGGCCAGCGTCCGCGGCCTCGAAGGGTTCTGGTCTTTGATCCCGGGCTTGATTCATTCAGCAAATAGGCTCTTGGCGCTGGGCGTCTGTACAGTTAAGGCCACGGCAGGCGTGGTCTTTTCTCTCTCCGAGCTTACAGACTATAGGAAAAATGCACAATAAACAAGACCTCGCAGGGACGTACTTCTTTGGGGGTAGTCAAGGAAATTTCTCTGAGAGGTGAAGTTTCCAGCCAAGAAGACAGGAGGAATGAGGAATAATCTGAAGGTGAAGGCAGCGCTTTTCAGGTGGGGGAAACAGCATATGTGTAGGTCCTCAAGTGGGAAAAATTCAGAATATTCAGGAACTGAGGAATATGTATATAATTGATTTTTAGAGACAGAGAAGGGGAGAGGGATAAAGAGAGAAACATCCAGTGAGGGCAAAACATCCATATCTGTTGCCTCCTGGTTCCTGACTCCTGCACAGCCCCTACTGGGATCAACGGAAACCTGGGCATGTGCTCCGACTGGGAATGCAACCCTGACCTCCTGGTTCATGGGCCCACACTCAGCCACTGAGCCACGCCAGCTGGGCTGCATTTTCTTTCTTTTTTTTTCTCTTTCTTTTCTTTTTTCCCCCCACACTTGTAGCAAGGAATTACTATCAAACTCCACTCATTGGGCCAGAGACCCTTGTGGTGTTTGCAAAAGTCTTGCCTCTCATGTAGCACACTACCTACACTTGTGAGTCAATGGAGGGCTGCATTTTCTTATTTGAACACCTCAACAACACTGTGAGGTCAGTTCTGTTTTCCAGATGATGATGTTACGTAATCCAAGACGAGATAATTAGTAAGAGGAGGGGCTAGGATTTGAATCCAGGCAGTTGACTTCAGAGTCTGTGGAAACTTAAAGAGATGCAGACTGATTTTGCCTCATTGTGCCTGTGGTGAAACTGAGTTTCAAATAAGTTCTCACCGAGTTTGTGGTTAGTCCTCCCCATTCCTAAACTCAGTGTTCTGTGCTTGTAGGTGACCTCTTAGTCCTTAAACTGCTCAACCATCCCAATGTCATTGAAGTACTTACTCTTAGTCTGCATGCCATTCCCAATCTCTCTGAAGTCTAGTCACCAGGTCTTCCCAGCTTGATAGGTGGCTGGAGGCTAAGCTGGCACCCACTGCTGTGCTCCGCGCCCTCAGGATTGTGCACCTGTGCCTGCGCAAGGCGGACCAGAAGCTGGTGATCATCAAGCAGATCCCGGTGGAGCAGATGACCAAGGAAGAGCGGCAGGCGGCCCAAAATGAGTGTCAGGTCCTTAAGCTGCTCAACCATCCCAATGTGATTGAGTACTATGAGAACTTCCTGGAGGACAAGGCCCTCATGATCGCCATGGAATATGCACCAGGTGGGCCAGGTTCCTTGCACTGGCCTGGCTTTCAAGGGCCTTCCACCTCTGAGATAGACACACAGACAGACACAGATTAGCCAGCCTCCCTCCTTGAAATGGGCTTGGCTGACGGTCAGAGGTATAGAATTCTGATCCAAGTAGTGTGATGGTGGGAGGCATTTGCCCTGTCTGGGTGTTTAGTTTCATAAAAGGAAAATCTCAGGCCTGGAAAAGACTGAATCTTGACTCAACCCTTGCTGCTGCAGGCGGCACCCTGGCTGAGTTCATCCAAAAGCGCTGTAATTCCCTGCTGGAGGAGGAGACCATCCTGCACTTCTTCGTGCAGATCCTGCTCGCACTGCATCACGTGCACACCCATCTCATCTTGCACCGGGACCTCAAGACCCAAAACATCCTCCTTGACAAACATCGCATGGTCGTCAAGATTGGCGACTTCGGCATCTCCAAGATCCTTAGCAGCAAGAGCAAGGCCTACACGGTGCCTGGGCATGAAAGGGAGTCTCAGGGGTGCTGGAGGTTTTCAGGGCCATGGCCCACTCTGCAGCCCTATGCCCCACCCCACCCACAGGGCCTTGGCCCCTTAGCTCCTGACTGGGTTGTCCTGCAGGAGGAAGCACTTTGGTCTTCCCTCCCTGGGCTGTAATATTAGCTTCCCTCCTGCAGGTGGTGGGTACGCCATGCTACATTTCCCCTGAACTGTGTGAGGGCAAGCCCTACAATCAGAAGAGTGACATCTGGGCCCTGGGCTGCGTCCTGTATGAGCTGGCCAGCCTCAAGAGGGCCTTTGAGGCTGCGGTGAGTAACCACCCCCAAGGGGACAACTGGGAAATCTCTGTCTCCCTCCCCCTACTGTCCCCGCTCCACCTGCCTGTCTGATTCTTCTCTGTGGCTGAGTCAGGTCTCCCTCATCAGACTAGTGGATTAGCCAAAGGCAGAGCTGTGGCTTCCCTCAGACTATGAATTCCCGAGGGTAGGGCTTGGTTCTCCCCTTTAAACTGAGGGCTCCTGAGAGCGGACTTCCCCCGTCAGATTAGGGATCCTCTTAAGAGCAAAACTTAAGTTTTCCCAACAACCTGGAGTTTCCGAGGACATAGCTGTAGCTCCCCTATCAGAGGTTCTTGAAAGCAGGGTTTGAAGTCTCCTGAGCACAAGGCTGTGACCACCCATCAGATGAAGGGCTGGGGCTGAAACCACCTGAGAGCCTGGCCTGAGGCTCTGGCCAACCCCACAACTTGGTGCCTTCACAGAACCTGCCAGCGCTGGTGCTGAAGATCATGAGCGGCACCTTTGCTCCCATCTCTGACCGGTATAGCCCTGAGCTGCGCCAGCTGGTCCTGAGTCTGCTCAGCCTGGAGCCAGCACAGCGGCCTCCGCTTAGCCACATCATGGCGCAGCCCCTCTGCATGCGGGCCCTCCTCAACCTCCACACGGACTTGGGCAGCGTCCGAATGCGGAGGCCTGTGCGGGGAGCTGGGGAGGGGGCCCTGGGCAGTAGGGGGCACCTGGTGGGAGCACAGTAAGACTGGGACATAGGGGTCCTCAGGGCAAATCATTCCTGTGGGTGGGAATACCAGAGGGCCAGTCCGTGTCCTGAAGGTCGGTCCAACTGTCCCACAGGGCAGAGAAGTCCCTGGCCACCGGGCCACCCATAGCCCCGGGCAGCACAGGCAGCAGGACCGCCAGTGCCCGCTGCAGGGGTAAGTCCAGCTGACCTTCCAGGGCCCCTTAGTCACCATGCCCTTCCCACCAGTTTAATAGACCTCATGAGCTGTCCCTACAGGCGTGCCCCGGGGACCCGCACGGCCAGCGGTCCCACCACCTCTGTCATCCGTGTACACGTGGGGCGGGGGGCTCAGCGCTCCTCTGCGGCTGCCAATGCTCAACACAGAGGTGGTTCAAGTGGCCACCGGGCGCACACAGAAGGCCGGCGTCACACGCTCTGGGCGCCTCATCCTGTGGGAGGTGAGCAAGCTGAGGTGAGCCCGGAAAGGGGCAGGGCCTGCCTAGAGGAAGGGGGTGCTCAGGTTCTCCCCGCACCATCTGCTCCACAGGCCCCACCCCTAGGTGGCGGAGGGGGCGCCCTCCTTCCTGGGGCAGTGGAGCAGCAGCAGCCCCAGTTCGTCTCCCGTTTCCTGGAGGGCCAGTCAGGTGTGACCATCAAGCACGTGGCCTGCGGGGACCTCTTCACCGCTTGCCTGACTGGTTAGTGCAGCGAGTAGGGGAGGGGGCTGTGAGCCACTTCTCTCCTTGCCTGTCATTTGCAGAATGCTTCTATCTACTAGTGACTGAGCACTCGGGGTTACTTACCCAACTCTGTTACCCTTCACAACTGTCCTGGCAAGGTAGTCATAGGATCCCATTCCCCAGGTCTGAAAAACTAAGGCTCAGGGGCTAAGTCACTTGTCCAAAGTCACACAGTTGGGAAAAGAGACCGCTGTCCTTACCTCTCCTCCATTTCATTCTTCCAGCCTCGGCCTCCAACTGATTTCTTATTATTTCTCCAACTCAAGGTTGGACTGGTCTCTCTGGAAAAACAGCCTAATCTCCCTCCCTTTCCTTTCCTCAATGCCCCCCTCCCAAGACCGGGGTATCATCATGACCTTTGGCAGTGGCAGCAATGGGTGCCTAGGCCATGGCAGCCTCAATGACATCAGCCAGGTGGGTGTGGCATGTGCCTTGGGGAGGAGGGAGCCCGGGAGGTGGCAAGGAGCCTGAGAGCTGAAACCCAGGTTGGGGGCAGGGGACTCTGCAGCAATCACAGGTCCCTCTAGCTCCCAGGCTGCACCTGTTCTGGGCAGCATCAGGGGAAGTACAGGAAGGCCAGGCTTCCCCAGTGGTTGCCGTGGTGGTGATGGTGGTGGTGAGTTAAAGAAACAGCCATCTCATGAGAATTTGAAGCCTCCAGCGTTGTCTCGACGGGATGTTGGGTCCGGGCCCCTTGCCCACAGTTTCCTCTCTCTCTAGCCCACCATTGTGGAGGCCCTGCTGGGTTACGAGATGGTGCAGGTGGCCTGTGGGGCCTCTCATGTGCTGGCTCTGTCCACTGAGCGAGAACTGTTTGCCTGGGGCCGCGGAGATGGCGGTAAGCTCTCTACCCAGTTCCAGCCCCTCGCTCCATCTCCCAGCAGCCCCCAGACATGATTTGTTCCCCTTCATACCCACCTTCCACCCCATGGCCCATTTCTCCTCCCTCTTTTCTCTCCAATTCCATTCACTTATTCACTCAGCAAATCTTTTTTTTTTTAATTTATTGATTTTTTTACAGAGAGAAAGGGAGAGGGGTAGAGAGTTAGAAACATCGATGAGAGAGAAACATCGATCAGCTGCCTCCTGCACACTCCCCACTGGGGATGTGCCCGAAACCAAGGTACATGCCCTTGACCAGAATCGAACCTGGGACCCTTCAGTCCGCAGGCCGACGCTCTATCCACTGAGCCAAACCAGTCAAGGCTCACTCGGTAAATCTTTACGCTCACTATGTGCCCACCCTGGGCAGGGTGCTGAGACAAGATGAACAAGATATCACTTCAGGTACTTCTGAGGGAGATTTCATCCATCCAACGATTTTCACTGTGGCTCTCTCTGGGTCAGGCATCAGGCTGGGCACTGAAACTAGAGCTGACGTAGGTGTGGATCCTGTCCTTTTGGAGGACTCTGGTGGGGGCAGGGATGGGGTGATACATCGTTAGGACAGAGGACAGACAGCATCAGGGCTCCACTCAAGGTCCAGAGGTGTCGAAACTCAAGGAATAGCAAGGGACTTCACCTGGAGGAGCAGGGTGGCATGTGAACAGTTCCTTAAAGGAGGAGTAGGATTTTGACCCAAAGGGGCCGAGGATGGGAAGCCTTCACTCACACCATTACTGCCTCTCCAGGGTTCTCAGCTCATCGGCCTGAGTTTCCTGCCTGGGGCTGGCATCACCAACCCTAAAGCTCAAACTAGCCCCATGCTGGTTTCTCCTTCCAGGCCGGCTGGGACTAGGCACCAGGGAGTCGTACAATTGCCCCCAGCAGGTGCCCATGCCCCCAGGACAGGAAGCCCAGCGGGTTGTATGTGGCATTGACTGCTCCATGATCCTCACTGTGCCTGGCCGAGTCCTGGCCTGCGGGAGCAACAGGTAACTAGGTGCTTCAGGATGACTAGACTGCCCCCTCACCACCTTTGGCTGTTAATGCTCCCTCTGTCATTGCCTACTTCCCACCAGGGATTAGAACTGAGGTCTGAGGGTATTGTGGGTTCAGTTCAGGGTGGGCTCTGTCCCCTGGTGCATCAGCTCCTGCCCAGATAGCTGGGAGGCAGGACAGTCTATACCAGCAGTTGCTAACCTTTTGGACCTCACGGACCACCACTGGTCCGTGGACCACTGGTTGGCGACTGCGGGTCTATACTAACTGTGTCCATTGGGCTTGGCTTCTGGCTCTGCCCTTAGGTTCAACAAGTTGGGCCTGGACCACCTCTCCCTGGGGGAGGAGCCTGCCCCCCACCAGCAAGTGGAGGAGGTGCTGAGCTTCACACCACTGTGCTCTGCACCCCTGGACCAGGAGACCCTGCTGAGTGTGGACCTAGGTACTGCTCATTCAGCTGCTGTGACTGGTGAGTAGGACTGGGACAGGGCGGCAGGAGGGGGACTCTCCTGGCCTCTTTGGAACCTCAGTTGAGCCCCTTTTCTCCCTTTCCTCCTTTACAGCCTCTGGGGACTGCTATACTTTCGGCAGCAATCAGCATGGTCAACTGGGTACCAATGCTCGCAGGGTCAGCCGCACACCTTGTCAAGTGCAAGGCCTCCAGGGCATCAAGATAGCAATGGTGGCCTGTGGGGATGCCTTCACTGTAGCCATTGGGGCAGGTGACTAGTGGGCACTATGGGGGCAGATATGGGCATGGACAGGCCCATGGGCAATGGGGGGTTATCATGCTGAACTCAGCAACCTCATACTGGCGCCGGTGGGGCAAACGGGGGACAGCTGCTCTGCTGGCTAAGCTCTGTCCTCTTCCCATTTCCCTCTTTGGGATTCTCTTTGGCAGAAGGTGAGGTGTACTCTTGGGGCAAAGGGGCCCGAGGTCGACTTGGAAGGAGGGACGAGGATGCTGGACTCCCTCGTCCAGTGCAGCTAGATGAGACACATCCCTACACAGTGACTTCTGTGTCCTGTTGCCATGGAAACACTCTCCTGGCTGTACGCCGTGAGTGATAACTTTTTCTACCTCCCCCTACACAGGGTTAACCCAGCTGGATCCTGCCCACACCCCCATCCCCAGCGATCACAGCCCATATCACTAAAACACATCTTTAGCCCCCAAGTAAATGAAAGCAGAAGCTGTGGGATAAAACTGAGTTTCCTGCTGGGGTGGGCGGGGTGGGCAGGGTGAGTACTTTGGGGCCTCATTGAAGGGCTGCCTTCACTGCTCTCCAGGGCCCAAATGCATTTAATCCTCTGCTCCCTCATCCAAGCTAGTTTGAACCTCTGCTTCTGGTCTGGCAGAGTCCAGCGCCCAGTGCGGAACTGGGGGCAGAGGTGGGGGGTGCTTGCTGGAGGCTCTGTCCTCTGGGCAGCTGCAAAAGTTTCTCTCTTGTGCTCTCTAGCTGTCACAGATGAGCCAGCCCCCCCGTGAGGTACCTGGATACAACCTCTGGACCACCCTGATACTGCTTCTCTGAATGGCCTTGAAAAGCACAGGTGCCCGAAGCATGACTGCCTCCATCCATGCCCCCTGGATTATGTCTAATGGGGTGTAAGAACTGATGAAGCAAGCCCTGTGCTGCTTCTGGCCCTGGATATGTACATCTCAACCCACCCCATCCCCCTAACACTTCTCTCTTCCCTCCCACCCCTTCTTCTTCTCTTAAGTCAATGCCCTCACGGTCCAGTTTGCCTTGAGTTGGAAGCCAGATCTAACCCTTGGAAGCAGGGTGGTCTTCAGAGGCTTGACAGAAAAAGGCTGGAGGTGGGCGTGGCTCCACCCAGACCCTGCTGCTCCTCCAGCCTGGTTAGAAAATGCTCCGCTGGTGCCCAGTGGGACAGCAGCTCAGTGCTTTGGAGCAGGTCAAGGTGGAGCCTGCCTGGAGGGCCATTCCAGCGGCCTAGCCTGTGCATTGCCTGGGGCAGGGAGGTCTGGGGGAGCTGCTCTCACCCCCCCACCCCCACCCCCTCTCACCCTCTGCCATTCCTCCGAAACAGGTTGGGGGAAAGGTAACTGGCTGGACCAGACCAGTTTCCAGATGACTGGAAATAGTGCCAATAAAAACATCAGCTGCCTGCCTAGAGTGTGGTCTCTTCAGGAGGGGGAGTGGCTGCCCAACACCCCAGGGTTGGGCTGGGCCCCCGATCTCGGCTGCAGGGCCGGCTCAGGTCAAGGAAGGAATGTGGGCGCAGCCTAAGGCTGGGCCGAGTTTCCTCTGGCCCAGCGCCAGCCCTGCCCGGCCTCTCCAGCCGGGCTCCCCAGATCTGGTTGCCAGGCTTCGGCTGCCTAGCACCTGGAAGCTGCAGTCCCGGGCTCCAGGGCGACACGTGGCCCCCGGGACTGAGCTGTACCCTCGGGAGAGGAAGACCTTTGTGGCGCGGCCCAGCGCGTACCCCGGGTCCCTCCGCCCCATCTGGAGTCAGGGTACCCCCCCTCCCGTCCTCAGCTCCCCAGCTCTGGGGGGAAGCGGAAAGAGGAGCCCCCGTTTCGGGGAGGGGGCAAGGCTGGCCAAGCGCCGACCTGAGCCACGCGCTCCCGAGCGAGAGCGGAGCTCGGCTAGGGCGGGCGCTAGGACCCCGCGGGCGCGGCTCCGCCCCCTCTTCCGGCCGCGGGCCGGCGGGCTGGGCCGGGCTGCGGCCAACAGTCGGCGCCGCCCGGAGCCGGGAGCGCGGCCCGAGCGTGGCGCGGGCTGTGGGGCCGCCGCGTGCCCGGCCCCGCTCGCCCGTGCCCGCCCGCCATGCCCGGCTTCGACTACAAGTTCCTGGAGAAGCCCAAGCGGCGGCTGCTGTGCCCGCTGTGCGGGAAGCCCATGCGGGAGCCCGTGCAGGTGTCTACCTGCGGCCACCGCTTCTGCGACACCTGCCTGCAGGAGTTCCTCAGGTGCGGCCGGGGCGGCGGGGCGGCGTGCGGGGCACCGCGTGGGGAGGGGCTCGGCTCGGAGGCACGCCGGGCCTTTGTCTGCGCCTTGGCCCGGTGACCTCACGGGCGGCCGCCGTGACATCACGGGGCGGCGATGATGTCAGGCCGGCAGGGAGAACCCCCCGCGCCGACCCGTAGGGCTCCGGGGGCCATCGGCTCCCGCGCCGGGTCGGGGGGATTCCGTACCTTCCTGCGGGGCGGCGGGGGGCAAAGGCGCCGTTCCCGGCCCGTGGCCGCCCTCCCCCCTCACCTGGGAGCCACCGTGGCTCATCCTTGAACTTTGAGTCCTTCTGGGAAGGAGGACAAAACCCTCCCTCCCGCGCTGCACCTTAAACTTCCGGAGTTTGCACCCGCCTGGCTAAGCTCCGGGTTTTCGACCATGGCAAGCGGCAGCTGTTCTCCCATTTCAGAGGATGGAACGAGAAATCAGAGAAAGGCTGTGACTTGCCCAGTTTCCTAAAAGCTTAGCTGGATGCAGTCCGGGCTGAGTGTGGTCACCCCTTAGGCAGAGGACTGCGGCGCTCCGTCTCCTCTGAAGCAGGAACCTTTTGGGGGGCCCTCCTGCCTGGGGGCCTGGAGTCCCGCAGAGGCCTGTAGATCGCAGGGAGGGGTCGCACCCTGGGCTGAGGACCCAGGTCACCTGGCTCTTGGCAGCCGATGAGTTCTGGGCGCCCTGTGGTCTCGAATCTCCTGCTCAGGCCAGTGTGGGGAGGTCTGTCCACGATCACAGGGAAGACCTGGTCAGTCACCGCCATGTGTCAGGGGGCTGTTTGCGGAGGGTGCGGGCAAGGAGAGCATCTCTAGGACTCCTGCCTTAGTGCGCTGTCCCTCCCTCCGTCCCTCCATCCCTCCGGCCACCCTCTGCAGCCCCGAGCCTGGTGGAAATCTCAGCAGGCTCTTTGTTTTCCGGTCCCCACAGCTTGGGCCGGC